>APFE031139011.1:262496-295291 GCA_000404065.3 Pinus taeda | reverse complement strand
ATGGTCCTTTGTTCGAGGGGAGGATTGTTGGGTATACGACCAAAGTCCCACATTGACTAGAAGTGGGGAGGATCATGGGTATATAAGGATGGACAAATATCTCCATTGTGGAGATATGTGGTGTCCAGAGTCCTTACACTTACATTCGCCAAAAGGTCAACTAGCTCTCAAACAATGTACACCAATTTAGTCCAAAATTAAATATCCTTTACATCGAGCCATGATAATATATTTTTAGAAAATGGGGTGACCTATCATCTACCCCTATGACCCTTGAGTTACCCCATGACCTTTCATATTCCCACATGACTCTCTACTCTAATCTTTGTTCTACTATTAACATATTACATGAAACAAATAAAATATTCTCAATCTACTAATATAGTAATAGATGTCTAGGACACACAAATGTAATTCCTGTATTAGATATGTATGCCAAATCTTGTATTGCTTTGCAATACCAATGATCTTATGTTGTAATTTGTACCCATGCCTATGAAGACATTCTATGGCATAGAGAAATAAAGTGGAATTATTTTCCTTCACATGATTCAATAGGGTCATGAGCTCCATGTATATCCTTACAGGCTCCATCACATATTGGGCAATTGCCTTCTGGGTAACTTGTGAGTTTATTAGTAGCAGCTTGTTTGAAGGGGCTCAGAAATGCTTGGATTTCTTGCCTAACCTTTTCTTGTGTCATTGTTTCACCCAATGAACCAATATAAGGGTTTTTATGCACATGAATAAGAGATTCTATCCCACCAAGTAAATGCATGTATAAGGCTGTTACATTGTCCAAATATTTTTCTATTTTGTCATGTGAATGAACCTTGATGCATATTGCAACCTTATTTTCTTTTGTTGTTATCGAATTTTTATTTGGAAGTGCTTCTAGTGCATTTGGATATTGCATGGTCTACTCTTGTATGCTTTCGATAGCTGCAATGGCTAGTTTAAGCATTGCTCCACTTTCTGTAGATTCTGTTTGCATAGTTGGGAATGGTGATAAAACTTGATGTAACTTCATCATCTATAGTGGTAAAACAATTCCATGGCATCTTACAATATTGTAATTCTCCTTGAATGGATTCATGCAACTCTTTGATGTGTGCATGGGACAAAAGTAAGACCTGGTTCTCATTCTGCACCCGTTCAACCCTTTGTTCAAAGGCAACATGCTTGGCATGCATATCGACAACTTGTTTGTTCAATCTAATCACATTTAACTCCATGGCTGTCACACAAGAAGTTCCAGCCGAGGTAATCATTTTTGGGTTCATGATGGTATTTATGATAATTTCCTTCTATGAGACCATGTATATGAGCTTAGTTGGATTCTTTGCATATGTCACTCAATAACTGACTAATCATAATATTGAATGCATGTAGCTATTTAGTGGACTGAATCATCTTCTATCATCCTCAAAAGATAGAGTTTATTCTAAATAAACAACTTGTTAACCAATGATTTCAAGTAATATATATTTCCTAATTTATTCCATAGTTTCTTGGCAATTTCTTCCCTTGAGACATTCAACAAAACTACATTTGCAAGATAAAGTTGAATCATACTCCTTGTTTTCCTTTCTAGTTTCTCCGATTATTTTGTTAAAATTCTAACTGAGGGTGTTCTACGATTCCCAATAATCGATTATTGTCGATCTATGATGAGATCCTCCATTTTAAGCTTTCAAACCTAAAAAATTATGGCCATTAAACTTATCAATCTCAATCCTTATAGTGTTAACGATCCTTTTTTAACTAAAGTTTTGTACTAAGGTTCCCACTCTAATAGTGTTATCTAAAATATAATCAAGAATTAAATTCTTGAATATATCTAAGTTCAAGATCCTCAACCTTGATAATAAGGGCATTCCTTTGCAACCAAAATGAGCTGCAGACACCAAAAGTTCAAATATAGAGTCAATTTGACTTATAAACCAAGTTAGAATCTCAATTAAAATAAACCTTTAATTTCACATGAGTGTACTTAAAGAGCAGAAATTCACAATGGCAATTCATGACACAACACATATATTTTACCATAGAAACCCTTAACTGGGAAAACTAGTTAATCTTTGGGTTTCACTACTCTTATATTCTGGACTAAATATCAAAGCTAGATTACAATGAACATTGACCTTGGTCCAAAACTAAGACCAACATTGTCATACATCACCCGATCTACATTGATTGTGAATGTTCATCATATCAGATCTCAATAACATTACATCATGCTCTATTTATAGGTACAAAAAACCGTAATTCATAGCTTCTTGAATCAATACTAGTGATTGAATATCATTATCCAAGATCTAGGGAATCTTATGACTCCTAACTTATTTTTGACAAGTTCCAACTATAGTCAGTTCTGTTCGAATACTGGTTGACCACCAATTTTGATTGACTATAACTGTGCACCCAATTGTGATCCCTTCAATTAGTTCAATCATTTATTTGCTTTTGTCTGTAGGAATAACCTATTTTGTCGATTTCGATTGAAGTAACTTCTCTCATCTTGATCTTCATCCTATGGACTCATTGTTGACTTGTATTATCATCGACTTGAGTTTGACCATCCCATCGACTTGTTGTTCTTAGTCAATAGTTAAGGGTAATTTCTAATTATATTATCTAGTTACCAACTAAAGTACAATTAACTAAAATTAACTGCAAATGGTACAATACCTCAACATATATGAGTAAAATAAAAATGGACAAAATCAATTTTTTTGTTTTTGTTTTTTTTCAAATTGATTAATTTTTTTTAAATGTTATAAAGGAATGCATCATTCTTTTCATACCAAACATGGAGCTAAACCATAACATTTAAAATAAAATATTATTAAAAATAAATCAATTAGACGTATTCATAAAAATTATACAAATTTTTTATTATATTTATATTTATATATATATATATATATATATATATAAATATGAGAGATGTATAATTTCTTTAATATTTAACCAAAATATAACTTTAAAAAATATTATTAAAAAATATTATATTGTTAACCTTAATAAACATACTCAATATAAAAACTATATACATATTCATAAAGTAATTTCAATATAAAACCAAATAATTGAAAGTAAAAATAAATTTATATCTATAACATTTTAACCAGCATTTTAATTTCCCATTTAAATTTGGTTAATTGGAAATTTTTATTATTAAAAATTATTTTTATACTCTTCATAACGATTCTAAAAATTATAACTAAAATAATTGTTTTTTTGTGATAAGTTTTATATTCTTCTTGATATTTTAAATAAAATATAATTGTTTTTTTGATAAGTTTTATATTCTTCTTGATATTTTAAATAAAATATAAATGCAAAAACGCATGATAGATGGAGAGTAAAAATCTAAAACAAAATTATATTTTTCTTAACTCTATTTCATTATGATGTATAGAAAAAAATCGACTGAAACAACAAGTGTTGTTTCATTGCCAGTTATATATATATATATAATATAATATATATATATATATATATATATATTTATTTATTTATTTTTTTCCAGGGCGAAAAAATAAGATTGTATTATATAAGATATATAAAAGACAAATTAGTACATTTGCATGTAATTCTGTATATGGCTAATTTATAGGTCTGAACTATTTGAAGGACTAAATGAGATGGGAATCATAATCCCAACAGAAAGATAAAAATCTCCAGAATAAACAACAGACCACAGGGTTGTCAGTGAGAAGCAAAATATTTACATTTCTCAGAGAGATGACATAGGAGAAAATTTTCAGAAGATGGGAAGTACTCAATAGTAAAATCACATTATACTTCGGCCATTCATAAACAATATTCGGAGGTACGATAGGACAAAAAGAGGAGCAAAAAAACAGAGCATACCTGAGCTTCATCTAATATGAAAATTAGAAATTTGGAAGGGAAAAAATCCTGGATAGAGAAGATATCCCCTTCAGACGTTACCTTCATAGACCAAAACCCTGGTTTCGATTGAAGACCATCCTTGAGACGTTACCTTTATAGACCAAAAGCCTGGTTTCGATTGATATGGTGAATAGTATATCCTTCCATCCTTCTCCAGAAAAACCTGATCCTGTCCATCCATCCTATCAGGTGAGGCTTGAAGATATTATTTTTCCCTGATACATAATCCACCATTACTTTGGAGTCTCCAAAAATTGAGACTCCCTGAATGTTTAGAAAAAAGCAAAATTGAGAAGGCTCGCAAGGGCCATCGCCTCAGCTTTGTTGGTGGAGCCCATTCCCCCATTCCAATGTATGAGATATTGAACATTTTCATTCATTATAATGTGCACTCTGCAACCACAGGAACCTTTCTGCTCGGCTCCGTCAAAATACGCTCTTGGAAACATTGACTGAACCTGTGCATGTTCTTTATGATCCTCCTTTTTTTGCTTGAGAGGCTTTTCCAGTAAAGAGTCAGTTCGATACAATATTAGATAAAATTTCCAAGAAAGGCACTTTTCTATCATTGAAAATAACATTGTTTCTCCATTTCCAAATGCTCCAGAGAGTGATAATAATTATCGGCCTCCAGGATTCCTTCTGTCCACTCCACCACAGAAACGCTTCTTTTGTGGAAGCATGTGAAAAATGTGGAATTCCATACAAAATTTCCAGAGATTTCCACAATTGCTGAGTTCTTTGGCAATTTAAAAACATGTGACAGTTGTTTTCCTTAGTTGATTTGCATATGAAACAGATACTTGGCCCTTTCCATCCCTGTTTTTTTAAGTTTTCCGAAGATAAATTTTTGTTGTGGAAGGTCAACCATGAAAAATAAATAATTTTGGAAGGACATCCCAATTTCCAAAAGACAATTGGGAATATAGGATTAGGAGAAGAATCCTTTAGACCAATCATATTCTGATAAATATCCTTAACACGAACGAGGTTAATACCTTTTGAATTCTTCCACATAAGACAATCAGATTCCGAAGAGCAGAATATGCTACAGTTTCTCAGGCATGTCCTGATGATCTCCCATTTTCAGGCTATAGAAAATGGCATCCCCATATTTTCTGCCTCTTTCCGTAGAGGGATCAATCCCTGCCAATCAGAAATCAATTTGTCCCAATAGAAAAAGCCTTTTCTATGGAAAAAATTTATTAAAGTTTCAGGCACAAAGATCTCCTCGACACCGCTAAGAATATTGTCTATTCCAATAAGGATCTTGCTACCAGATTGGAAGCTCCATGTTAAATTCTTCAGGAAATAACTTTCTATCTTGCGGAAGCTCAACCATATTGATGACCCATAAGTGGAACCTATCCTTCCCACCCTGAACCAGTGTGAGATATCCTTACTGCCCATATTTTTTTTTTGAATTGAGTTACTCCATGGGCCCTCTCCATAAATCCCTCTCCACAATGACTTACACAGAAGTGCCTTTCCAAAAGTCCGTAAGTCCAACAGACCCCATCCCCCCATGCTCTTCGGCAAAGAGATATCAGATAATTTGGAGAGGTGAAATTTCCTTTTTTTCAATTGGCCGTCCCATATAAAATTCGTAGTTAGCTTATTAATTTTTTGAATGATACTTGCAGGTAGAAAGACTAGATGGGCCCAGCATACTACGAGTTGAGTTAAAACCGATTGAGCCAAGGTCACTCTTCCTGCCAATGATAAGCATCTGTATTCTCAAACTGATATCTTTTTGTAGTATCTATCTAAAATCCATTGCCAGTCCTTTGAATATCCGTTTGCCTTTAGTTGGAAACCCAAGTATGTTATTCCATGCTTAATGGATTGCGCCTCTATTCCAAAGGGTGAGGATAACCATTGTACTACTTCCTTATTGACATCATTATGGTAGATTACTGACTTTGATTTGTTAATTTGCAGTCCTGTAGATTTTTGAAAGCTTTTAAGGATGTCATATAAACATAAACAGGTGAGTCTGCAAAACATACCAAACATAAGAATATCATCTACAAATAAGTTATGCGAGATGGAATTGTTCTTGCAGATTTTCAATGGGCGACACCTGTTTTCCTTGACTGCCTTATTGATGTGGAGACTTAGTGAATTCATTTCCAGTATGAATAAAAGGGGTGACAGGGGGCAGCCTTGGCGAAGCCCTCTGGCAGCTATGAAATAAGAAGATGGAATCCCGTTAACAATGATAGCATAGTTCACCTTCTCAACACATGCCATGATCTAGTCTATCCTGTTGGCCCTTAATCCAATCTTTGCAAGTAAACACCTGATGAAACCCCAATCAAGGTAGTTGTATGCCTTGCGAAGGTCGATCATGAAAATGAAAACATCATTTTTTTTTTGTATGCATGGAAAACAGACTTTCTTGTGTGTTTGCAACTGCGTCTAGAGTATTTCTTCCCTTTAAAAAGCCGTGCTGATCCTTTGTTAAGAACCTTGAAAGAGTTTCTTTGATTCTTTCCGCAATAATTTTCGAAATGATTTTGAAAGAAATGTTACAAAGGGATATTGGTCTAAAGTCTTTGAAGGATTCTGCTTCTCCTTTTTTTGGAATGAGTGCTATATGAGTGGAGGAAGTTATCTGGTTGATTCTGCCTGATATCCTGGATCCTTCTACCATCCTTAACAGATCAATTTTAATAAGATGAAAAAAGTGGATGAAGAATTCTATCGTCCAGCCATCAGGAATTGGACACTTATCCCTTTTAAAAGATTTCATTGTTTCTAACAGCTCCTCCTCGGTTACCGGCTAGAAAATTTGATCATTTAGTTCATCATCAAACATCTGTGGAAATAATTCAATGCCCCATAAAGTGTCCTGAAGCTTGCAGTCCTCAGCTCTCTTATACTGATTTTCAAGATATCTTACGGCCTCGTTTGAAATGTCCTGTTGAGAGTATAGGAAATCTCCTCTTCCATCACTTACTTTCCATATTGAATTTTTTTCACGCCTAGAGCTCGCATACTTGTGAAAAAAATTTGTGTTCTTGTCCCCCTCCTTAAGCCAGATTGCCCTACTCTTTAATCTCCAAAAAGCTTCCTCCTGTTCTAAGATTTTTAATTTTTTATTTTGAAGCTCCTTTATTCGGCATCTCATTTTGAAAGTGAGGAGATGAGTAGCCAGGGTTCCCGAAGTGCTGTCCAATTCCTTTTGGATTTCCTGAAGAGTTGTTCTATTCATTTGCCTTTTCTTGATTTTCCATTCTTTAACTACCTTTCTAATGGCGTCCAGCTTGTCCCTAAAGGTCAAAAAAGGAGGAAGATTCTGTGTTGATGACAACTCTCTCTAGGTTCTTATTATAAGATCATTAAACTCCGGTTCTTCCAAACATGTCTTATTAAATTTGAATGAATAGCATTTTCTAAAACCCTTTTCTCTCCAGTCTAAAAGTATCGGTCTATGATATGATATGAACACATTCTCAATTTTTAAGAACGACATGCCCATTCTATCAATTGTACTAGCATGTAGGATAAATCTGTCGAGTCTTTTGGCTATATAAGCCTCTTTGATCCTTCCGTTTTCCCAAGTCGGGAGCATTTTGGGAGGGTTTATATCAACAAGATTCCTGCTTAGAAGCTCATATTTGATGCGATCTGCAAGGGGATCTTTGTTCCTGCTGATACCCCGTATTTCATCCAAGTTTAAAGTGACATTTAGGTCTCCTGCAATCATCAACAACTCAATGTCAAAGATTTCTGAAGCAAATAATTTCTCCCAGAATGGTAATCTGTTTTTATAAGGAGCGTATATATTCAGAATTTTGATCGGACAGTCATTTCCCCTGATTTGAGCTGAGATTAGAATGCCCGCCAAACATCTATATGCCTTTGCTTTGATCCAATCAGGATCCTATAAAACCACTAGGCCTCCAGAAAGGCCATTAGCTTCCGAGACGGTAATATGCCAAGAGGGAAACATTTTCCTGAAATAGGAAATTGATACAGAAGTGTTATGCATGGTCTCTTGGATTAATATGATTTTAGGACTTGCTAAATGGAAAAGATTCTTTAGGGCCAAAAATTTTTGGTCTGCCCCTAGACCTCTTACATTCATGGATATGATGAATGTCATTGGGGATTATTTTCGGCCATGCTTGCTCTAAGATGCCATTCTTCAGTCATATCAATGATAGGGACATCTATAAGAGAGAGATTATGAACTCCTCTGCCTGCTCCATCGACCCTCCCCCTGAAGTGTCTACTGCCCCTGTTGTTTTTTCTTCTCACTGTAATGTTTTTTGCAGAATTTGGGCTTATTTGAGGAGAAGATTGTTTCCCCGGCTTGTGGATAGTGAGGGGTCTAAGTTCCAGTGATTTCTTGTTTAGAAGGTAATCCAAGTCGCTACCAATTGAGGTTGTGGGGGAGGAGATTGGGGTGTTTAAAGGGGTAGCCGTAATCATAGGTTCTTTTCCTTTTCCCGATGGAGTCTTTTTCTTTTTTGGAGACAGAGAGGATGATGGGATGAGGGTAATGTGGACGTCCCTGTTGAAATCTTTAAAGGACTGAGGTACCGGGGGAGGAAGAGGAATTTCATGATCAGAGGTTGGTTCCAGAGGAGGCATTGAAGGAGAGATAATATCTAGCGGATTTGGGATCTTGAGAGGAGGTGGAGTTTGTTGTTGGATTTCAAGATTACTAATCGTTTGCTGATCATTTGACTCTGACAGAGACAGGCTTTTTGAAGTTGTTAATTTCTCTAGTCCTGGGGATGGGGACTTTGTCTTATAATTCTTTGGAGCAAAACGAGGGAGACCATGATGCTTTCAACTTTTTAGGACAGGATGACGAGAGCAATTCTTGATTAAGTGTCCCATCCGGTGGCAAGTTGAGCATCTGAAGGGTACTCCCCAAAAGTCTAGTCTCTGATTTATTTTCAACTCCCTCCAGAAAATATCAATGTGGTCAGGGAACCCTCCTCTGTAAGCTTTTTCTATGAGAATCCAAGCCACACGCTTATCTTTTTCTCCCAGGCATCTAGGATCAACATATACACATCTTCATATGGCATTTCCTATCTCAGTTAAGGTTTCCTTTGACCATAACTCTAGGGGCAGCCCGGGTAGCTTGACCCATATCAAGTTGTTGGTAGGAGTATTCTTCAACGGATTATAACCCATATACCACTTATGTAATGCCAGAAAACTCCTTCCATACACCCATGGCCTATTATGAATGGTTTCCAGGTCGCTAGTACTCGGGAAATGAAAGCAAAACCATTCTTTGAATCGTCTGGCCATAATAGGAACATAGCCTATTAGAGGTTTCCGTTGTCGTTCGAGCCAAATTCTCATCTTGGAGTCATCCATCTCTGGAAAGTGCCATCGGCCAACCAGAGCATAATCTTGGAGGCTTTCTATGTAGTTGGACAAGTAAACACTTTCAAGCTTGATTGCCGAAGGAGGGGGGTAGTTTTGACAGGCTTCAGATTCTTTTTAGAATAGGTCAAAGGCTTGCCATAAAGCTTTTTCTTTTGATAAACATCGGTTTGAATGTCTTCACGGAACGGTCTTGC
The DNA here is from genome assembly GCA_000404065.3 of Pinus taeda. Lineage (NCBI taxonomy): Eukaryota > Viridiplantae > Streptophyta > Pinopsida > Pinales > Pinaceae > Pinus > Pinus taeda. The sequence goes on along the minus strand of APFE031139011.1, from coordinate 285,818 downwards.
CTTTTCCCGACCTTTTCTATCCATGTCATCATAGGGGTTCAAGGGACAGATAAACATATCATCCAATGTGGATTGCCATTCATTGGACAGCTTGGCAGCTTCCTGGTAGGATTCTACTTGGATGGCCACATGGACCATGGCCTCCATGGCTGATGTGTCAGACGCAAGGTCCATTCTAAAAAGTCCACCTACTGTCTTAACTTAGGAGTACTGATAAATCCAAAAGAAGATATGTAGGTTCAGGTATTTAAAACTGAAACATGATTGGATTTTCGCTCTCTGAATATAATATCTAGAGAAGATAGGATCAAAGGAGCAAAACGAGACTTTTTTGGAAAAAAGGACTGATAAGAAGAAGCCTCGAGAATAAAGGGGCACCCTTTCCAAGAGGAGAGTAGTACTCACAGGGCCAGCTGTCTTCCGATTTTGAATGAGGGTGACATTACCATGAGATAGGATATGGCAGGTAGGAAGGAATTTTTGAAAAACGACGGCTTTCCTTTTTCTCGGATATCTGATCTCGTCCTTTGAAATATTAATTGTCCCTGAATTTCATAAGATTTGAATCTAAAAAAGCTTTGCCCGAGATTGTCCTGGAAAGCAGAGATGTGATTAGGAGGAAAATCTGGTACCCCTACTAATTTCCGGCATCCAAAAAAAGAGATCCGGCCTGGAAACACAAGTAGACCAACGGTGTCGAAAGGATGCCAGAGATTCGACCAGTCCTCGAGAGATCTTTTCTACATGGGATTTTAGGGAGAAAAATGGATAATACCCTCAAGGTTTACATGGACCTCCAATACAAAAAACCCGATGACAAAGTCTCATGTATCAGCGGTACATAGGTTATTCAAGATGTAACCTTAGGGCATACAATGCAGCAACAAAAAATCTCACAATCACACCACCAGGAGCCTAATTTAAACCGTATATCTGAGCACGATTTGGTTATGACAAAATAATTTTTAAGTTTGGAAACAGATACCCATAACCAGTCCGGTTTTGCTGGCCCTGACATGTGAATTCAAGTATGCCAGAGAAAGAAACATACAAACCTTCTAGGACGAAATCATTCTTTTATAACAAAAACTAGAATTTCGACTTCAGGCTGCTAAAATTATTTCTAGACACAATTCTTTATGAAAATAGGAGGAAGTAGGAATACTAACCTGGAGCCACAAGCATGCCGAGAGTAGGATGCTGAAAAGAAATGCCAACATACCACGACCAAACCACCAAGACTAGAGCAAAAGAATGCCAGGGGAAAGGTCCAAGATAACAGAGTAACCCCAGGTATAAAGCTCCTAGAAACAATGAGAAGACCCACCACTACGCAAAGAGCGGCGTAGGGAGGAAGAAAAGAGTTCACCAGAAAAATCTTGTCACTTAAGTCAGTGTTGGCTTAATAGTTCAGACAATGAATCAGCTGATAGAAGGGTGGAGTGAACATGTCACAAGGAGCAGCAAGCATGCAGGCTCCTTCCTCAATAGGTGTCAACGTTTGTGTAGGACGAAAAACACGATATGAAGGTCATGCATGCATGGGGATCGTTTCATGATAAAGTCGACATGCAGAAATGTGGCTTGAAAGTGGTCTGGATGACACGCATAGGTTCTAAAAACTGCCCTGATAATGAGATACGCACCTGTAGGTTGATTATAGGATATCCATTCTCCGCCTCGGTCACTGGTTGGATGTTTTCAGCCGCACAACTCCGCTCGGAGCCCCATTGTCGTAAAAAATATATGCATAAAATAGATCTTTCATAGTGCAGGGGACAAAATAATGGAGTAGTCTACCTAGGCTGTAGAATGGCCCGTAATCCGGCACCGGCTGGAAAATCGTCCGGCTCCGGCCACCGGCAACCTCTCTGCCCTCCGCCACCATCCCCTAACTCCGCCACCCTTTTTCTCCGCCACCTTCCCTTGACAGTCCTGACATTCCCTCTCATTCTCTAACAAAAAAATCCGAATGCAGGCGCCTGACATTCCCTGACCGATCGGGGACGAGCTGGAGTATTATGGCCGGTTCGAAATGGTCACCCGCGTTACTCTTCGACCCGACGCTCTCCGGCTCTCACGCTCACTGCAATTACTCTTCGATGATACGCTTCCCGCTCTGCAGCACTCAGCAGCTCCCTCGGCGCTTCAAGCTCTGTCCATCCTGTATTGCATTGAGGCCTACACAAGAAAGTCCCATCTGATTCAAAAGAATTCCCAAGAACCAGGTATTCTTCTGAACCCCGCATCTGAACTTGCAAACCGCACTCTTGAATGCCATATAAGCCTCCTCATATTTTCCAATCATGTGGAACAAAACCCCCATCTGAGCTTCAATCCTAAGCAGGCCATTCCCCTGATGAGATTGCCACTGGTTTGACAGAGCTTGCTGGATTGTTTGAATCAATGGGTGAATATCAATTTGCAATTAGGCTATTCCAACGAGCCCTCAAGGTTCTGGAGAAATTACCCGGACAACAGAGTGAAATTGCTGGGATTGAAGCTCAGATGGGGGTTTTGTTCCACATGATTGGAAAATATGAGGAGGCTTATATGGAATTCAAGAGTGCGGTTTGCAAGTTCAGATGCAGGGTTCATAAGAATACCTAGTTCTTGGGAATTCTTTTGAATCAGATGGGACTTGCTTGTGTAGGTCTCAATGCAATACAGGATGGAAAGAGCTTGAAGCGCCGGGGGAGCTGTTGAGTGCTGCAGAGCAGGAATCGTATCATTGAAGAGTAATTACAGTGAGCGCGAGAGCGGGAGAGCGCTGGGTCGAAGAGTAACGCGGGTGAGCATTTCGAACCGGCCATAATACTCCAGCTCGTCCCCGATCGGTTAGGGGACGTCAGGCGCCTGCATTCAGATTTTTTTGTCAGAGAATGAGAGGGAATGTCAGGAGAAGGTGGTGGAGAAAGAGGGTGGCGAAGTTAGGGGATGTTGGCGGAGGGTAGAGAGGTTGCCGGTGGCCGGAGCCGGACGATTTTCCGGCCGGTGTCGGATTACGGGCCATTCTACAACCCAGGTAAACTACTCCCAAAATAATGGATAGTTTGGCCAATTTGCGCGCAACCAACTGCAGCCACAAATAAAATTAACATGTATTAAAGGAACTCGGCGTCAACAAAAAATAAAACAAGCCGTCCAACCTAAAGTTATTAGTTGAAACTCCTATGGCATTTATAATATCAAGACTTCAATCAAAAAATAAAACGTTGTCATAATTCTAGGATATTAATTAAGATATGCTTATTTATAATGAATTTTTTCACAATTAAACCTAAACCTAAGCTTAAGATTAAAGATTGAGAATTTGGTAGTATGTTTGCACTTATGGGTCATTAATACACTATATAAAACGTTAATCTATGGACACAGAATAATACAGTTGAAAGGTTCTTTTAATTGTTTAATGAAAATAATAAATTGATTTTTCTTATTTGTCTTGGTGAAATAACATAATAATTTTTTTAATTTTGAGATTTTTTATATGATTTTTTTTTATACTAGTATACTAGTATAAAGATGATATATTTAGAATTTAATAAAATGGATATATTTATTAGTTTGATTAATGAACATATTTGTTTAGTGGTTAGTTATGGAATCTCAAATATGTGGTTATTAAGGTTATGATGAGTTTGTTACATTTATATTTTAATATAAATGTGATTGTTTTTGGGCTTTTTAAGTGTTAAAGTGGCTATGGGAGAGATTTGTCCTTCTTACTAGATTTGTCCTTCTTACTTTTCAAAAGATTATGAATTTCTTAAACCTGTATATTATTATTGCTTGAAATGTTTAGGGTTCTCCTCTAATTCTATTTAAAAGTGGGTTCAAATTTGTTTTATTTTTTCTTAAGATCATCCTCTCCATGGCATCATGCATTCCTCTTTGAAATAAGCTATAATGATTAATGGGTTTGGCAAACTTTTCAAGAATAGTTCAACATTATTTGAGAAATCTTTAAAATATTATAAATAATGAGAGACACATTCTACATCCCACTATGAGGGAGATGTGTAATTTTTTATGTGCGCAACCTAGAGTTGACATGTATATATTTAAAAATAAAAATAAAATATACTCTAAATGAAATAACTATCTCAACTATAATAAAAATAAAAATGAATAAAATATTATAAAACAACCATAATCTTACTTTACAGCTAAAAGAAAAAAGTATTTTATTTTCCTTATAAATATTTCAATAATAGACTTAAATAAATTGTTTGAATATCCATGTTAACTAACATATTTCAATATCCAATGTGTGTGATGACTATAGTAAAATATTTCAATTTCCAAAAGAAATAATTAAAAGTAAAAAAATTCAGTTACAATTACATGTGACATTTAAAAAATATTCAGTGTGGGTCATAAATAAAATATTTTACAAACAAGGTTGAACTATATTGACCTGTATTTAAAAATATATTAATAACACAAAAACATTTTAATATGGACAATATGGTCCATAAATAAAATATTTCATTCTCAACTATGCATGTAAATTATATAAGTCAATTTGTTTATTTCTAGTTTATGCTTTTACAATCTACTCATAAATAGTCTAGTAATGCATATAAATAATCTAGTTATGCATCTAACAGTGACACTCCTCGATTTTGAGCTAATTATTTTATAGGTAGATGGTCAAGAATATGTGGCTTCTCGTAGTTTGAGACCATGTAACTAGTCACAAATGCACTTGTTTTACTTGATTTTCTAAGGTAATACAATTTAGACTTAAATTTTTATTTTTTATTTTTATTATTGAGATCAATTAATAAAATATATTTTTATGGTTAAAACATTTTAAAACATTTCAAGTAGGCTCACTATTTTATATTTTATCTTTTTGTAGGTGTGTATTCATCTTAATCATGGATTTATCAAATGTGGAGAGAGATTAACATTCTTGAATTGCATATTTTTTTTCAACTTTTACACTTTAATATAACTTTTGATATCAAGTGATTTGATCCCTCTCAACTTTTTATAAATACTTAGTTATTATAAATTCTACAATGAAATAGAATAATTCTCTTGAACAACACCAACATATACACAAAAAAAAATGAAAAAAATGTTTAAACATAAAATGATATATATATAAATATATTTATATATTAATTTTATGAAAAAAAGTTTATATATATATTTTTTAATTCTTCTTCATTATATTATTAATTATTATTATTATTTTAAGAAAAACATAAAATATTTTTTCTTGGTAGAATTGAGGCTTCTGTGATCCATAAAATTTATAAGAAATATTTCGGCGTAAATCACATGCAGAGAAATTCTGTCGACGCGTTTCGAACCAACTAGTTAAAGACTCTGCTTCCTTCGTTAAAGAGCTTAAGGACATAAAGCTTGACCCTGAGGACATTCTCGTCAGCTTTGATGTGGTCTCCCTCTATACTTGTTTTCCTATAAAGGAGGCCATGGAAGTGATCTATTTCCTTACAGATCCTCACATTGTGCATCTGGTTGAGATCTGTCTCACTTCCACTTTCTTTTGTTTCAAGGGTGAGTTCTTTGAACAGACCTGTGGTGTTGCCATGCGCTCACCCCTATCCCCTATTGTTGCGAATCTTTTTATGGAAGATTTTGAAGCCAAAGCTTTAGCCTCGGCTCGTCTCCTTCCCAAGCCGTGGAAAAGGTATGTAGATGACACTAATGTCATCTGGTCCCATGGCCAAGAGGAGTTGGATCTTTTCTTCAATCACCTCAACTGTCAGTCCTCTGCCATTAAGTTCACTATGGAAAAAGAGGTCAATGGTTGCCTCCCTTTCTTGGATATTCTTATATCTAAGAATAAGGACGGTTCTCTCTCCCACTCAGTGTTCAGGAAGAAAACGCACACTGAGCAGTATCTTCATGCCGATTCCCATCATTTCCCTGCTCAAAAGTTGGGTGTTCTTAACACTCTCACTACTCGTGCCCTGAGGATTTCTGATAGGGAGAGCTTCGATAAGGAGAAATCCCATCTCCTTAATGTCTTGGTGGAGAATGGCTATAGTAAGCGCCTAGGTCAAAAGGCTTTCCTTAAAGCCTCTAAAAACTCGTTAATTAAAAAAGAACCTAAAGAGCGCCGGATAGGTGTCCATCTTCCCTATGTCCAGGGAACCACGGACAAGATTGCTCGAATTCTTAAGAAGTATGATATTCCCTCAACCTTCCGGCCCCTCAACACGATTCGCAAATCCCTCCGATCGGTGAAAAATCCCATTGATCCTAAAGACATGAAGGGTGTCTACTTGATGCGTTGTTCTTGTGGGACCCCCCATATGGGGGAGACAGGGCGCTCCATCCATCAAAGGATCAGTAAACATGCAGCAAAACTAAGACATGGGAGAACCAAGTCTTCAGCGTTAGCAAAACATGCGGAAAAGGCCAAGCATCAGGTTTGTATTGAGGAGGCCAAGGTTATTGCCAAAGTTGCGCAGTTCCATCACCGTAAATTCAGGGAAGCTATTGAGATTGAAAGAAGGCCGAACAATCTCAATAGAGATGACGGTTGGAAGATCAGTCACTGCTGGATCCCTGCTCTTTCTTCCTAGTCTTACTTCCCTTAATTTTGCGGATCTTTTTCCTTGAAGCCGTGTCTTTTCCTTCCTCCTTGGGTTTTTCCTTTTGGCTCTGTAGTTTTTTTTTTATCTCATTCTTATCCTTCGTCTTTTCAGAATGTGTTGGCTCGCTTGATTTATTTATTTATTTTTTTAAAATATATATTTTTAGGTTTATTTTCATTTTTATTTATTTATTTTTATTGATTGATTGATTTATTTATATTTATTTTTTATTTTTTATTTCCATTTTATTTTTATTTTATATTATTTTTTAAAGTTAACTTAATTCTCTCGTTCCATTATCTTTAACTAACTCTGAATATTATTTTAATATTTATATATATACACAATATAATTTTATACATATATCATTTAAAGGTCCTTTACATAACTAATTCCCACCTTAATACTAATAAACTTATAATTTTTAATTTTTAATTATTAACAATAACCCTTTCTAACTAATCATTAACAACATTTAATTTATTTTATATATTTATATTTTTTGTCACGTAATATAATTAATTTTCTTGACCGTGGTCCTATAGTCAAAATTAGCAGTTGGTCAAATTAGCAGTTGGAGGCTCTGCTCAGACTATTTAACATGCTAAGCTGGATCTGTTTCTTCAACTTGATCTGTTTCTTCTTCAACTTAATCTGTTTCTTCAACTTGTCCTCACGATGAACCACATTAATTAGTTCAAAACACATCGACAGAATTTCTGTGCATGTGATTTACCCCGAAATATTTCCTATAAATATTTTTTCTTTATCTTCTCATATATATACACGGTGAAGTTGAGAAACAAAATTATTGCAACTAAAAATACGAAGTTCGACCAAATGGCGGGGCACCAACAGCAGTAACAAATATAATTTAGATGTATTAAAGGAACTCCAACTCAGGAAACTAATATGATCACAGTAAGAGGAAACTCGGAATATAAATCCATAATATTGAGATTACATGGTTTTCACCCAGATATCAATATCTCACACATATATCTGTTTATAACCAACCCTACAAATTAAAACCATTACATGGTCCTGACCAAATCTGTTTATAACCAACCGTACAAATTGAAACCATCACATGATCTGAACAAACTGTGAAACTATCTGTCCAACAGTATTTACATCATTTGACAAGAAAATAAAGTGGTATTGAGATAGATAACTTAGAGGTAGAGAAGGAAGTAGTAAAGCCCTAAAATCACGCTAACATGTGCACATATATGCAGTGAATATGTGATTATTTATTTACACTCATCAGACGAAGAGAAAGCTTAGAACGAGCACCATCAAGCAACTGGCCATGATCACAACCTGAGATGACAGACGCTGGCTATCAGAACCGCTAAATGCAAAGCTGTTGACAAACGGTTGGTTTAATGCCTGGGCCAAAGAATTCTGCCCGTTCAACAATGGCTGGTTCAAACCCGGCTGGACATTTAATGGAGAGAAGGGCTGATTGACGAAACCGGGTTGGTTAATCAATGGCTGGTTCACTAATGGAAATTGCTGCCCGATTGGGGAGTTTACGGGCAACTGATTAACTAAGGGCTGGCCGTTCAAAGGAGTGTAGGGTTGGGCGTTCAATGGCTGATTTACTGGAGATAAAGGCTCATCGCTTACTGGAGAGCTGGAGCCGTCTTCACAGGAAACCATGCTCAGAATGTTCATGAAAACTGACACCCAAATCAAAACATTAATGGCCGCAGTTTGCAAAGATTTCTCCATGGTGGGTTCAGCTATAATTACCAAACAGAATCTGCAGGCAGTGCGGATGTAATATTTTTGTAATCAACTGGAGCTTCTGAATGAAATCTGGTGATTGGTCTTTGTTTGCTTGAAGTCAAGAGAGGAGGACAACATACATATATACAAACATAACGCAGCCTTAAATTGTATAGCATACAGACTCCAGAGTTGATAGTGGTGCAGGTTGTTGGACTATCATTAGTGGAAGATTTGGTTATGGTGGTTGTGCAGGTGACAGAGCTAAACGTTGGATTCATGTGGTTAAGTATTAGTCCATAAGAGAAAATAAAGGAGTTGGCGATGGAAGAAGCACGGAGAGTTTAAATTACTAATTTATTTGATCACGTGGACAGCAAGTAGAATTGAACAGCACCAGCCGTTCACAGCAAGGATTGTGCATATTACAGAAAACCTAACATCAGTGGAGATCCAGTAGAACGACTCCACTTGTGACGTTAATATCTTTAAAATTAGCTGACTCACCCCATTTTTCGTCAGCTTTCTGAAGGTTGGTGAAGTCTTTACTATGACGTGATACAGATTTTTTTTTTAATATAAGAACTTTCAATTTCATAAGTGGGTTATATACATGTATAAGTAATTTTAAACAAGTGTGGCTGCGGGGCCGCTGCCCTGTCACTAGTAGGCTAATTCCTTGCAGCTTTGAGCTTGAACGTGTTTCAGCTGTTGTTCTTGTTCACGACCCAGCTGCTATTGGCGTTACGGATGAGTTCAAGCGAACAAAACAAGCCTTTGTTGTCAAAGTATATCAAAGTGTAATTTGTTTTGGGAACGAGGAAGGCAACAGCCACGTCACTGGTTTTTTAGTTTGACTATAGATTTCACAAGCCTCTAGAAAGCGTTTGTTCAATAACACTTCAAGGATAGTATAATTGCGGCTCTCTCCTTCTCCCTAAAACAAATTTCACTCTTTGCAAGGACTATTAATTATAGTTCATTAAAATGTTACATGGACTTATTATAGAACACTAATGGTACATGAAAATGAAAATAGAGCTAAAAACACACAAATAGATAATATTTATTATTTATATTATTTTGAGTAATTGTGCAACTTTTGCATCCCAACCTCTTGGGTATACTTATAAAAGTATATCACTTAAATCATATTTATATCTATGGGATATTTTTTTAATGCAATGATCTATGGAACAAAATGTAGAGTAGAATATAACATATTGAAATTGCATTCTTGACGCGGAAACATAATTTCATATTGAAATTGATTGATAACTGAGTAACATTTGGACTGAGCTAATAGAATTGTTCCAAAATGATATTTTACATCGGTTTAATAAGTTGCATTTTTAGATTATAAAAACGTAAAATTATAAAGACATAAAATTTGATAGAAACGAGTGTTCTAACGTGCAAATTGCATGCACTTCACGTGTCCTTGCAGCATTGGGACGACGAAGCCACCCTCTTGTCTAAGCTCCCACGTCATGGCTTCAATCTGCGGGACCTAAATACTGCGATTGTTCTCTGCTCTGGCGTTCTCGGCGATACAGCCGAAAATGAAGAAGAATCAATGGAATTCGACCTCGCTCAGTTTTGTGCGACAGACTAATCGGCTTTGAAGGCTTCTGCGTGGTAAACGAACAGGAGATCAAGCAGAAAATTCAACTCGAGTAAAACAGATATGCAAAAAACCAAGATTGTCAGTGCTCTCAGGCGCCTCAAATTTGATCCCGAAGTGCATGGATGGCAGGTGCAACTCCAGTAGCAGCAGATTCCTATACCTTAACCTTTGCGGAGGCTATCAGCGGCAATTCCTCTATGGACAGAAAGAGCTTCAAAGGGTACAATGTTCTGAAAACTGATGCAAGCAATAATGGTCATCTATGTGTTCTGGTAAGTACGAATTACTAACTTCATTTCTGCATATAGTATTCAGTTTAACTCTGGGTAATGCATGATGTTAGCCTTGCTCCTGATATCGATGGATGTTCGAAATTTCTAATGGTGACTATGACAAATTCGCTGAGGCACGACGCATTAACATTTGTATTAGATTTGTAGAATAATCAGTTACATTTCGGTTTTCTAAATTGTCATATTGATCTAAGCTTGTGATAAATTTACTGGTTCACTGTAGATAGACTAGCCCTCGTGATCTTCAAGGAAATACCCTGAGCGGTTCTAAATTTGTGGAGATTTCCTACGAATTTGATGATGAAACAAAAAAAATGCCTAGGAATTTGATGTTGAAGCAAGAAATTGCCAAATACGTAGCAGTAGCAAACAATAAATTGCCGAATACATACCAGTAGTAATTGTGTCAAATGGCCTGTTGTCAGAGATTTGTGCATGCATTTGTCATTTTACAAAGCAAGTTTTTGATAATTCTTTATGATAATTAAAGAAACCTCCATTACCAGATTTAATATATGAGTCAGTAAGAGATAGAAACGTAGGAATTTGATGTTGAAGCAAGAAATTGCCAAATACGTAGCAGTAGCAAACAATAAATTGCCGAATACGTACTAGTAGTAATTGTGTCAAATGGCCTGCTGTCAGAGATTTGTGCATGCATTTGTCATTTTACAGAGCAAGCTTTTGATAATTCTTTATGATAATTAAAGAAACCTCCATTACCAGATTTAATATATGAGTCGGTAAGAGATAGGAAAGTAATCAACTTATGTTCATTCAGATATGGTATATGGTAGTAAATCATAACTGGTATCCAAGCATATAAACACAAAATGGTACTGTATTTTCAGAAAACTGAAAGGTGGGAAATGGATATTGCAGGATAGGAAATACAAAGAAATGATCAATACTCACAATCCAGTGACGAAGTGATAAGTCCGTCTATGTAATGTTAAGCTTTTTTTACTTTTGAATAACCTTGCAAATAAATTTTTAGTGCTATTTGAACAAAATTATGTGCTTATCTGCACTTCTTCCTACAGTTGGGATTCAAACCTTTCAAGAAAACCTGTGCTTTATTGCCATAATTAAATTATAAGAAAAATACAAATGTGGAGAGTGAGAGAGTTACCCTGAAGTTTGTTGTTCTCTAGCATCAATCCGAAATGTATATGAGGAAAATGAGCCCACTGGTGTAAATGCAGATATGTGTAAGTCTCTCATTAGAAAATTTGTAGGTAAATAGTAGCCAAACAACAGTATATATGTGATCTCACATTTTTTGCAGCGGCACTGAAGGCCTCCTTGTGCCTTATGTCAGGATTCTTGGCTTTGATTCTTTGAATTTCCTCTCTGCACATGAGCACCATGCATTAGGGCTGAATTCACTAATTGGAAAGAGGTAATGATTAGAAAACAATTTCTATTGTATCCTAATGTAAACATTACTGTACTGTTCTTACTTTATGAAACGATTGTACACTGATGGTACTAGTTGTCTCTTTTCAGGTGCTGCATAAATTTCAGATATGAAAAATACATCAATTTTCTTCAGTGCCAAATATTGCTAGTAGCGATTTATTCAACGTATATACTAACAGTAATAACACATGTAAAAGGACTGGAACTCACGCATGCTGGAAAACATCTTTGCTGCTTCGTTGCCAGCATATGAATTTGCTGTCTTTCCGCTAACTGTTGAAGAGGCCGAAGACGATGTTGAATCTCTGGAATAATCATTTTGGATCTGTCTCCAAGTAATGCTTGCTTTGATGCAATGATGCAACATGAATGGCGTAATGGTGCTTCAAATATATGGTAGTGGAGTCTAAACAAGGCAGTGCCTAAAATAACTCCTGGCAGAACACCTGCACCACTTTGCATAGACAAACAAAATACGCCATAAGTTCGCCATACATTTTCTTAACATTAAATGTTGGAGATTAATGCTAAGGCGAAGATAGCATTACTTCATCAAGCTTTGAAATTGTTCTAATTATTTGTACTTCTCCCCATTGTTTGCTAACTTTTGAGCCTGTATACCTCGTATTGAGGTCAAATAAGATGAAGATTTTTTTGATTGGTTAAAAGCATCGGAAAATATAAAATATTGTATTGGTTCATGTGACATGTCGAGAAACTTTGTTTTAAGTCAAAATAGGTTTATTGATTACCGTGTCAAACTAATGCCATCGACCCAAATCGATTACTATAATCCCTGCCAGCCTAGAGGTTTATTGATTACCGTGTCAAACTAATGCCATCGACCCAAATCGATTACTATAGTCCCTACCAGCCCGAAAAGGCAGGGACTAATAAAATTGTAAAAAATAAAAAAAAAACGGTTGTAAAAAATAAAAAAAAGTCGGGAAACTGACGCTCTTAGTTAGTTGAAACTCCAAAATATATGATATGACATCTATAATATTAAGACTTCAAGATAAAAATAAACTGCTTTAATTCTAGGACTGCTTTAATTCTAGGATTTTAATATAAACGTATACTCGTTTATAATGGATTTTTAAGATAAATCTTGAATATCGAAGGCTTAAGCTTAATGGTTGAAACTTAGGCAGCATGCTTTTGCGTATGGGTTATTATTATGGGATATAAAACGCTAATATATAAAAATAGAGAAATCAAATTAAAGAGTTTTTCAACTATTTAATGGAAATAATAGAAATTAATTTTCTGGTTTGATTAATGGATATATTTATTTAGTGGTCAGATATGGAATCTTCAATGTGTGGTTACCAAGGTTACTATGTTTTTGTTACATTCTTATTTAAATATGAATGCAACTGTTTTTAAACTTTATTATTTGTGCAATTTTTAAAATTACATAAATATTAAGAGGCACATTCTACATCTTTGTATGAGGGAGGTGTGTAATTCCTTCTCTACTCAACCTCTAGTTGATACATGTCTATTTTAAAATAAAAGTAAAATATACTCCAAATAAAATAACTATTTAGATTGTAATAAAAGTAGAAATGAATAAAGAATTATAAAACAACCATAATCCCACATTAAAGCTAAAAGAATAAAATATTATATTTGCCTTATAAATATTTCAATATAAGACTTAAAAAATTGTTGGAATATCCATGGTACAATTGGATAAAAGGTTTATCAGGAATGGTGTGAGTTTGAGACTTGTTATACCAAGGTTAATAGGAATTGATTAAATAAGCTATCATTGTAGTAACTTAATTTATTTGTGCTACCGTGAATCTATTTCAATTTGGTGGAGGAGCTAGGGTTATGATTTCTCTATGATGGGAGATCTCAAGGCCGAGGGTTTGGTGGTCTAGCTAGGGTTTACGGTTCAAATTTTGGAGCGGGTAGATATGGTGGTGCACCACCGCATTCGATTGGGTGGGGCAATGGTGAGTATGTAGGAGGGTATGGGTGTATGGGTTATGTTGGGACTCCTAGTGATTATGCGTCTGACACGCCTGGTGGCTACATAAATGGAGGTTATGGCAGTCCCAATGGTGGGTATGACATGAATGGGTATGTATGGGTCCCGACACCTCCTCCCAGTGGAGGTTTTGGGGGTGGGATGACCCCCCCTTAGGTGGATATATATGGGAATGTGCCTACTGTAGGTCCCCATAGCTCGTTGGGGGAGATACAATGGACGTTGATAGTCTTGAGGTGAATTCTATCGGCTATGGCCAAAAGGGACTTATGGGCATTCACTGTGGTGGGAAGTTTCCTAGCAGAATCCTTAGTTACGAAATGGACCTGTGTAAGCATATTCTAATGCCTCTAGTGCATACACTACAGGTTATAGTGTCATGGTCATACCTTATAAAATGTGAATAGGTGGAGGTTACGAGGAAAATCATGGGGCTCCTGATGGGTACCTAGATATGACATGGAAGATAGGTGTGTGGCTGACATTTCAAGCAGTGCAACTCTTAGTGGGTATGGAGTTGGTGGTGGCAGAGCTCCTTATGTTGATGGGATGATGAATGATCATTATAGCTATGGGGGAGGAAGCTATACTGCAGCAGGGTGACATGGCTAGAGAGGTCCTACTGGGCGATTTAGGCCCTACCCTGAATGCACATAATAACTTCTTTGACCTGATTTGTTGTGATGAAGAGGCCCATCAGTGCATCTCCAGGCTTTTCTTGTTTTTCTTGCCAATTAGAGTATCTTCTAGGATTGTTTTTCCTTGGCAGTTAGAGTAACTTTTGGTTTGTTTCTTACGAGTCATAGTATCTTTTGACATTGACATAATAATGACAGGTTGCTTGTTGTTGGGCTATATCTAGTACTCCCTACAGGGTTCTTTGACGGGCCTGTGTGTAATGTTATTTTTTTTCACAGTTTGGTGCCCTAGGGTTAGCTTTTCTTAGGTTTCCTGTATGATGTTTAATATGAGTTATATGTTATATGGAGAATACACCCACACATATGCTATATGCATGCTATATGTAAACATTTTTTTATTTAATAGAAAAGTTGTTGATTTACACATATATATTAAAATATTTCAATTAAAAAGTAATTAAAACTTCCTAATACTAGATAAATGTGTAATTCATTCCATTCTTATTATAAAATTAATATATGACATTTAAAAAATACTAATAATAATAAAAGTATTCAATGTGGGTCATAAATAAAATATTTAACCAACAATGTTGATTAATATTGATGTATATCCCAAAATATATAAATAACAAAAAAACATTTTAATATGGACAATGCTGTCCATAAGTAAAATATTTCAATGTTTACTAAGCATGTAAATTTTATAAATCAGTTTGTTTATCTATTTTGTGGTTTTAGGATGTACTCATAGATAACCTAATTATGCTTGTAATGTTGATACTCCTTGAATTATAGACTAATTATTCTATAGATAGGTGGTCAATAATATGTGGTTTCCCATTGGGTAGATTAAGGCCACCTACCTAATGGCAGATACATTAATGGATGTACTTATTTTACTTGATTTTCTAAAGTAATTAATATATAATATATATATATATATATTATATATATAATATATATATATAATATAAAAAAATGGTTAAAACATTTAAGAATATATTAATTAATAAAATACATTTTATAACTAAAACATTTAAAAATTTTCACTATTTTACATTTTAGTGTTTTTTAAGATGCGTATCCTTTTTAACCATAGATTTATTAAATACTAAAAAAAATCAATTTTCTTAAACTGCATACCTTTTTCAACTTTTACAATTTAAAAAATCTTAAATTTAATCCCCTCAACTTTTAGTAAATATTTGATTAAGATAGATCCTACCAATAAAAAGAATATATCCCTTAAACAACACTAACATATACCCTTTTAACCCTAACAAAAAACTGCTTTAACAATAACAAAAAAAGTTTAAACATAAAATAATTAAAATAAAAATACATTTTATTAAATTTATGAGAAATAAATTTATATTTTATTATATTATAACAAATGATCTTTTATTATATATAGTATTAATTTTTATTTCTTCATATCTATATATAAGCGAGATAATAATATTTTTAAATAAAACATAAATACAACGACGCAGGGAGGGGGAGAATAAAAATATATGTGCGCTGAATTTAAGAAACAAAATTATATTTTTGTTAACCCTCTCTCAATTTTGATTTGACAAAAAAAATGAATAAGAGCTATTTTTATTGTCCTCCATTTGTTAAAAGAAAAGAAAAAGAAAATATAAGTGCAGGTATGTTGGAACTTGGGAGTACCAAAAAAAATCGAAATTTGACAAATGGGCGGGGAAGCAACTGCAGACACAAATAGAATTAAGATGTATTAAAGGAACTCAAACTCAGGAAACTAATATGTTCACAGTAAGAGGAAATTCAGACTATAAATCCATAATACTGAGATTACATGTTTTTCACCAAGATACCAATATCTCACACATATATCTGTTTATAACCAGCACTACAAATTAAAACAATTACATTGTCCTGACCATATCAGTTTATAACCAACCGTGCAAATTGAAACCATTACATGGTCCTGAACAAACTGTGAAACTATCTGCCGAACAGTATTTACAAAGTTTGACAAGAAAATAAAGCAGTATTGAGATAGTTAACGTAGAGGTAGAGAAGGAAGTAGCAAAGCCCTAAAATCACGCTAACATGTGTACATATATGCAGTGAATATGTGATTATTTACACTCATCAGACGAAGAGAAAGCTTACAACGAGCACCATCAAGCAACTGGCCATGATCACAACCTGAGATGACAGACGCTGGCTATCAGAACCGTTAAATGCAAAGCTGTTGACAAAGGGTTGGTTTAATGCCTGGGCCAAAGAATTCTGCCCGTTCAACAATGGCTGGTTCAAACCCGGTTGGACATTTAATGGAGAGAAGGGCTGATTG
The DNA here is from genome assembly GCA_000404065.3 of Pinus taeda. Taxonomy (NCBI): domain Eukaryota; kingdom Viridiplantae; phylum Streptophyta; class Pinopsida; order Pinales; family Pinaceae; genus Pinus; species Pinus taeda. Next base: position 269,189 of record APFE031139011.1, on the reverse strand, counting down.
ACGAAGCCGGGTTGGTTAATCAATGGCTGGTTCACTAATGGAAATTGCTGCCCGATTGGGGAGTTTACGGGCAGCTGATTAACTAAGGGCTGCCCGTTAAGAGGAGTGTAAGGTTGGGCGTTCAAGGGTTGATTCATTGGAGATAAAGGCTCATCGCTTAATGGAGAGCTGGAGCCGTCTTCACAGGAAACCATGCTCAGAATGTTCATGAAAACTGTCACTCCAAACAAAATATTAATGGCTGCAGTTTGCAAAGATTTCTCCATGGTGAACTCAGCTATAATTACCAAACAGAATCTGCAGGCAATGTGGATAAAATATTTCTGTAGATCAACTGCAGCTCCTGAATGAAATCCAGTGATTGGTCGTCGTTTGCTTGAAGGCAAGAGCGGAGGAGAACATGCATATATAGAAACATAACGCAGCGTTGAAAAGTGCAGCAGAGAGAGTCGATAGTGGTGCAGATTGTTGGAGTGTCAATAGTGGGAGATTTGGTTATGGTGGTAGTGCAGGTGAAAGAGCTAAACTTTGGATTCATGTATTGGTTCAGTATTAGTCGAAAAGAGACAATAAAGGAGTTGACGATGGTGGAAGCACGTAGAGTTTAAATTACTAATTTATTTGATCAGGTGAACGGCAAGTACAATTGAATAGCACCAACCGTTCACAGTAAGGATTGTGAATGTTACAGAGAAAACCTAACATCAGTGGAGATCCAGTAGAACGACTCCACTTGTGACGTTAATATCTTTAAATTAGCCGAGTCACTCCATTCTTCGTCAGCTTTCCGAATATTGGTGAAGTCTTTACTATTACAGAAACCCTCTCCAACAACCTCTCGAAGATATTGAAGGCTAACTTCCAGAGGGGTTAAATTTATCAGTTTTTTTTATTTATATTGACCACTCTAATAACTTTTACTTATTTTTAGAACTTTCGATTTCATAAGTGGATTAATAACTTTTACTTATTTTTAGAACTTTCGATTTCATAATTGGGTTATATATATGTATGATTAATTTTTTTTCTTGGTAAAATTATTTTATTATTTACATTAACAAAGAATAATTACAACATTACTGACAGAAAGAACCAGCTGTTTGGAGGTAGTGGCAGCATGGAACACTAGAGTTTGTAGTCTAAGAGGACGAACCAATCCATTAGGCATTCCCACACAGAGGAGACAAAAATCCAATCCCGCGCAAGGGAGCCAAAATCATTTTGACACAGACAATTACCCAACCACATAAAACAAGTCCCAGAACCTAAACACAGACAATTACTCAACAACATTGACACAATTACATAGCCAAAAACATTGGAATTGACCAAATGCCCTCACTATTGGGCGGCATAACCTGAGAAGAAGCCACAACAGTTAATCTTCAGGAGCCTCCTCCACTATTCTGCACCACCTTAATTCCGCCAAGTCCTGAGCTTGGACCTCCTCCGTAACAGTCTGCACAGGCTCCATCTTGACGTCCTCGTTATGGCTGATCAACTTCCCCTGCACCACCCTAATTCCGCCAAGTCCTGAGCTTGGACCTCCTCCGTAGCAGTCTGCACAGGCTCCATCTTGACATCCTCGTTATGGCTGATCAACTTCTCCCTAGCGCTAGTGGAATCTGCAATTGGCCTTTCTGTTACATTAGTGGGATCTGCATAAGGCGTCTCCATAACTCTCGTGGAAGCAGCAATTGACATCGTCTCCTGTTGAGCTCTGGATTGGCCCTCATATGTATAATTAAAACTTAAATAAAATGGTAAAAAATAAAAGAAGTCAGGGAAACTGAAGCGGTTAGTTGAAACGCCTATATGGCATTTATACTTGCTTCGAGAAGAAAATAAAATGCTCTCATAATTCTAGGATTTTAATATAAGCATATACTGGTTTATAATGGATTTTTCGATAACTAAACCTAAATCCTGAAGATGGAAGGCTTAAGCTTAAAGGTTGAGATTTTGGCGGCATGCCTGTACTCACTAATTATTTTTATGTTATATAAAACATTAACTTACAAGAATTACTGGTTGTTGTTGTGTTATATAAAATACTAACCTACAAGAAAATATAGTAATCAAGTTGAAAGATTTTTTAATTGTTTAATGAAAATAATAGAATCGATTTTTCTTATTTGTCTAGCTTAAATAATATAAGAATTTTTCATTTATTTTTGAGAGTTTTTATATAGTTTGTTTTTTTATATAAAGATGATAGATTTAGAATTTGATAAAATGGTTTTATTTATTGGTTAGATTAATGAACATATTTATTTAGTGGTTAGATATGGAATAGTTATCAAGGTTACATTCATATTTTAATATGGATGCAATTGCTTTTAAGCCTTTTAAATGTTACGATACTTGTGGTAGAGGTTTTTCCTTCTTACTTATTAAAAGTTTATGAATTTCTTCAAAATGTATGACCTATATATTATTATTGTTTGAAATGTTAGAGTTTATCTATATTTCTATTTAAAAGTGGGTTCAAATTTGTTTATTATTTTTAAGGTCTTTCGTCTCTCCAAGTCATAATGGGTTTGACTAAATTTTCGAGAATGGTTCAACATTATTTGTGAAATCTTTAACATTGCATAAATATAAAGAGGCACATTGTACATTCCAGTATGAGGGAGATGTGTAATTCATTCCATACTCAATCTCTAGTTGACACATGTCTATTTTAAAATAAAATAAAATATAATATAAATAAAATAACTATTTAGACTATAATAAAAATAGAAATGAATAAAACATTATAAAAAAACCATAATCCCACTTTAAAGTTAAAAGATAAAATTTTATATTTTCCTTATAAATATTTCAATACAAGACTTAAAAAATTGTTGGAATATCCATGGTACAATTGGATAAAATGTTTATTAGGAATGACATGAGTTTGAGACTGGTTATCGAGGTTAATACAAATTGATTGAATATGTTATCATTGTAGTAACTTAATTATCTGTGCTACCATGAATCTATTTCAATTTGGTGGAGGAGCTAGGGTTACAGTTTTGCTATGATGGGTGGCTCTCAAGGCCGAGGGTTTGGTGGTCCAACGAAGGTTTATGGTTCAAATTTTGGAGTGGGTAGATATGGTAGTGCACCACTGCATTGGGCTGGGTGGGGCAATGGTGTATATGGGTCTATGGTGTATGTTGGGACTCCTGGCAATTATGCGTCTCTGTTGGACACCTAATCTTCAATGGGTTAGTGTGGAAGCTGAATGGACAAAAGGAGTCCAAGAGGCCTTGGGATGTGAAATCCAAGGGTCACCACATGTACTATAAATGTAAATCATTTGTTAATAAAAATTGTACTCTCATGATTTATCTTTCATATTTCTCTCACTCCCCATGTGTGTTTAACATGGTATCAGAGCGGTGTACTCCTGCCTTGCATAATTTCTTTGAACCATTTATTTATGAAAGTGTTGGATTTGAGTTATGAGCCTTAACTTAGCTTAACATGGTATCAAAAGTACAAGTCCCATTTAGATTTTTGCAATGTAACTCCCACCATTCTATGTTATATATTGCCCTTCTGGTCATTTTATGAATTACTACTATACATTATCCCTCTGTCCCTAATTTTCATGCGTTTGGACATAGCGTTCTCCTCTGCATTGAATTTGAGCCAAATTCAACTCCGTCTCACTTAGTTGTTAGCATGCACCTCTCCCCATTAATTTTGTCATCTCTGCTTGTCATTAACTTTTCATCTTTGCGTGGCCCGAGCTTTCCCTAAACTTGGTTGTTTTCCTCGCAGACTAGTATCTGTTAGTATATACTTGAGCCTGCATGGTGCACTTGTTGTGATGGGTTATGTCTGCAGAGACGAATCGAGTGTGGTGAGTGGTGTTGTATGTATATTCGATGGAACAATTGAAGACCATGTGGGTCGTTTACATAGTTTTTCTAGAGCCTGTGGAAGACAGGATTTGTTCGGTCGATTTCTGTTTGTGAGCGTTATGCAGTGAATTCACACCTGGAGTTGCTTGAGGGGAGTTTTCAAAAGTCGACTTGTGTTTCAGCTGACATGTAGAAAACATTCACGTGAAGGAATCGATTGAATGTTTTAATGATGAACACTTGATATTTCCTACTCTTACGCTGCCCATTGGTATCAGAACTATTTGATGAACGCCCAGAAGAACTTTTTGGTGTCAGAACTGTTTGATGAACGCCCAACTCCCACTGTTTGATGAATGCTTGGTATTTCCTACTGTTACGTTGCTCTTGGTATGCGGTATTGAATCATATTAACGCTGTCCCATATTAACGCTGCGTTTCAGTTGAATGTGTTTGAATAATAACATTTGAATAGTATCTCTGCGTGGGAGACAACTCCTGGTATCGACATTTATATGGTTTCCATTTGAATGTGTTATTGAATGGTATTTGAATGCATTATTGAATGGTATTAACGCTATGGTACTGAATGGTGTCAACGCTGCGTTATTGAATGGTATTTGAATGCGTTATTGAATGGTATCAACGCTATGGTATTGAATGGTATCAACATTTTATTGAATGGTATCAATGCGAATGGTATCAACATTTTATTGAATGGTATTAACGCTATGGTATTACCGTTGTGGTATTGAATACGCTGTGGATTGCAAGAATATTAGCTTTACTGTTTGGGATGTCAGAGACATTACTTTCAGAATACCCAGGGTCTTATATTTGTGGTTGATAGTAATGACAGGGACCGTGTTGTTGAAGCAAGAGACGAATTGCATAGGATGCTGAATGAGGATAAGTTGCGAGATGCTGATCTCCTCGTATTTGCAAACAAGCAGGATCTTCCCAATGCAATAAATACTGTTGAGATAATTGATAAGCTTGGCCTGCATTCTTTGCATCAGCGTCATTGGTATATCCAGAGTACCTGTGCTACTTCTGGTGAAGGACTTTATGAAGGTTTGAATTAGCTTTCTAACAACATCGCAAACAAGGCATAATGTTGAAGCATCGTAATGACGCTATGAAGCCTTTGAGAATGGGCTGATTGCCATGCCTTTTGAATATTGGTTGGATTAGGATACTTTCTGCAGTGTAGTGGACGTGTTTCATGCTTCTCCTAGTAAATTGAAGTAGATAAATAGTTAAAGGAGGTTGAGGATCTATTCTTGTGGTGTACTGGTCCTTAGTTTAGTTAATTTGTTTGAAATTTTGCATGTCTACAATTGTTACATAATCAACTATGAATTCTTCCATGTGGCTGTGGATTGCAACATCAAAAGCAGAACCATAACCAATCCCAAATAAACTTCACATATCCTCATCGTAAATTTTTATATTGAGGGAATCTTTCCAACCAGTTGAGTAAGAAGGTGTGTGAATCTTTAGCAGTTCGTTTGTCTCCTGACTTGGATATATCTGAAGAAGTGTTGGTGTAGGTACTTCAAATAATTATTTTATTAATTTCGATACTTGCATTCGAAAGGAAGATAATCCACAAGGGTATTGCCTTTTGATAGCCATCATTTCTGCTTTGAAAGTGATTATGCTGGGGGATTTTTGGGAATAACAGAGTTCAATGTTCATAAGAATTGGGGACTGTTTATATTCTTTAAAGTTGCAGCAATTTGGCATTATTTAGGAGTTTAGTGAAAATTGTTTCAAGCCAAGGCTATCCTTTGTAGATCGAATTGGTGTATTTTCTTAAAGGTTGTTCATATCAGAGATTGTTATTGAAATAGATTGAAGTTGTTGCCAAGTCAGTTCCCTTGGATTCAAGGCTGGTACAGGAAAATATATTTTTGAGGCTTAAATTGCTTGTAGCTTTGTTGGAAGTTAAATTCTCAGGTGAATTGAAGAAAATTTATTTTTGAATGAGGAGTCTATTTTCCGGATATCACCATTCTTTGTGTGTTGAATCTATTGCAAGCTGATTGATTTGAAGTTGTTGCCATAAGTTTATATTAAAGAGCAATTGGTGTCCATCTTTTCCTCATTGTTTTACTATTTTTTGAGTTTAAAAATGGCTCCAATTGGTGCAATATTAGAGTTAGTGGACAATCTAATACTCTCTACTATGGATAATACAACGAAAATCAGCAAGGATTTTCTCACCGATATTCATAATTGTTTACAATATGTATATGAAAAGATTGACTTTTTACACCTTGAATCTCAGCTTTAGCAGGAAGAATTAAAACAGAGGAATCATCATTCTTGACATGTTTCTGTTTAGAACATTGAGACTGCAACCCATCAGAAGCAAGTCAATAAAGTAGATTTAGTATCCAATAAAGCAGCAGTTGTACATGCAGATGCAGAAACTCAGTCTACACTTCCCAAGTCCATCATCAGACCTTGGGAACAGCTTGTCCACAACAAGCATAGAACTGGTCTTGGATATGACAAGGACTTGTCCTTTCATATTCCAGACTACTCAAAGTCCATTCAGTTTCAAAGTGCTGGATTCATTCATGATAGTTCACCTGCTCCTCATGACAATTCACCTCCAGCTTTTCCAGATTCTACTCCTCTTCCACTGCAACAACAACAACAACAGATTGTGAAATGCCAACACTATGATTGAGTTGGCCATCTAAAAGATCACTGTTTTGATCTTCATCCATGTAAGCACTGTCATAAAACCAGTCATTCTTCACACAGATGCTTCAGAAACAAACGTCCTGCAAGAACAAAGATTCATCTTGGATGGATTGCTTCTTGG
>APFE031139011.1:218126-259104 GCA_000404065.3 Pinus taeda | reverse complement strand
AGATATAAATAAAAAATCCATGGGGGAGAGGACTAAAATTTAGGAAACAAAATTATGTGTTTGTTAACCATATCTCATTTTGATTTGGAAAAAAAATGAATAGGAGAGCTATTTTTCTTGTATTCCTCCCTATGTTAAAAGAAAAGAAATATAAAAGAAAAGAAATAGAAAAGGAAAGTGCAGGAAGTTTGGCCAATTGGCGGGGCACCAACTGCAGTCAGAAATAGATGGTCAATTGGCGGGGACCAAGTGCAGTCACAAATAGAATTAAGATGTATTAAAGGAACTCAAACTCAGGAAACTAATATGATCGCAGTAAGAGAAAATTCAGAATATAAATCCATAATATTGAGATTACATGTTTTTCACCAAGATACCAATATCTCACATGTACATATATATGTTTATAACCAACACTACAAATTAAAACTATTTTACATGGTCATGCACATATCTGTTTATAAACAACGCTACAAATTGAAACATTATTACATTGTCCTGAACAAACTGTGAAACTATCTGTCCAACAGTATTTACATCATTTGACAAGAAAACCAAGCGGTATTGAGATAGATAACGTAGAGGTAGAGAAGGAAGTAGCAAAGGCTTGTAATCACGCTAACATGTGCACACTTATTCCGTGAATATGTGATTATTTACACTCATCAGACGAAGAGAAAGCTTAGAACGAGCACCATCAAGCAGCTGGCCATGATCACAACCTGAGATGACAGACGCTGGCTATCAGAACCGCTGAATGCAAAGCTGTTGACAAAGGGTTGGTTTAATGCCTGGGCCAAAGAATTCTGCCCGTTCAACAATGGCTGGTTCAAACCCGGTTGAACATTTAATGGAGAGAAGGGCTGATTGACGAAGCCGGGTTGGTTAATCAATGGCTGGTTCACTAATGGAAATTGCTGCCCGATTGGCGAGTTTACAGGTAGCTGATTAACTAAGGGCTGGCCGTTCAAAGGAGTGTAGGGTTGGGCGTTCAATGGCTGAGGCTCATCGCTTAATGGAGAGCTGGAGCCGTCTTCACAGGAAACCATGCTCAAAATGTTCATGAAAACTGACACTCCAATCAAAATATTAATGGCTGCACTTTGCAAAGATTTCTCCATGGTGAATTCAGCTATAATTAGCAAACAGAATCTGCAGGCAATGCGGATGTAATATTTTTGTAATCAACTGGAGCCCCTGAATGAAATCTGGTGAATGGTCTTCGTTTGCTTGAAGGCAAGAGAGGAGGACAACATACATATATACAAACATAACGCAGCCATATATAGGAACATAACGCAGCCTTAAATTGTGTAGCAGACAGAGTTGATAATGGTGCAGGTTGTTGGAGTGTCAATAGTGGAAGATTTGGTTATGGTGGTAGTGCAGGTGACAGCTAAACGTTGGATTCATGTGGTTAAGTATTAGTCCATAAGAGAAAATAAAGGAGTTGGCGATGGTGGAAGCACGGAGAGTTTAAATTACTAATATATTTGATCAGGTGAACAGGAAGTATAAACGAATAGCAACATTCTTTATTATCGAGAGGTGTTTCAGAATTGTGAATATGACACAAGAAACCTAATATTAATGAAGATCCAGTAGAACGACTCCACCTGTGACGTGAATATCTTTGAAATTCGCTCACTCACCAAATCCTTCGTCAGCGTTCTGAATGTTGGTGAAGTCTTCACTATGACGTGATTTATACAGAAACCCTTTCGCACAAAGTATCGAGGAATCTGTATTGAAGTCTAACGTCGATAGGGGTTATATTAATAATTTTTTTTCTTATTTCATCGTTAAATTTTGTTTATAGAAATTCTAAAACTCTATATCTTAGAATTCATCACCATTTTCAGTTCTCAACCACCTTTATCTTGCTATCTATATGGTTCTCCACAATAGATTTGAACTATTGAAATTTCTCTAAAATCTTATAGGTCCTCAATAAATATAACCATGTTATCCTAGAGAAATTATTAATAAAGAAAACAAAAACTAAAGTTATTAGTATTTTTTTCCAAAATTCCTTTTTCTCGGGAACAATATGATTATGTTTCCCAAGGTTCATAGAAATAGATTTCAAGAAAGTCACATTGTAAATTTTTTTAAGATATTGTGCATATATTGAAGCCTATTCTCTCTAAATGTGTCTCATTTTTTTATGCCACAACATAGTTTCATCAATTAGACATAAGGTTAAATTGTCATTTTCAAAAACAATTATATTGTTGTAACTTTTTGGGTCAATATGCCCTTACATCTCGTACAATTCCCTAATTCGAATAACTATCATAAACACCATCACACAACAAACCATATTTACATGAATCCTTCTCAAATATGGTAGGAAAACCATCATCACCCATTCAACTAACAAATATGAGATTCATGGCTAAACCTAGAAAATGTATTACCCTTAGCAATGTTCTACTACGACCATCCGTCCTTTAATAGTAGTTGAAATCGACCTTGATTAACTATATTGGTAATTAAGTCATCCCTCTAGTAGAGGTCCCTTCCATCATATTGTTCATATACATAGAACAAATCCATATGGGGTGTCATATGATAGGATTCTCTCGAATTCATCAACATGCCTTGTGATCTGAGTGTGTACTTATTGAAGTTAAGTACAAATATACAATTCTCATCTTTCATCTAGAGAGGCTATCCTTTTAGTCAATTGTTCATTCAATCCCTTTCTTTGCTCAACATAATTTGACTTATAATCTCTTTTGTAATGCACCACTTAACCACATTTCTAACATCTTGTCCATTTATTAAGAGACTCAGACCTTCCTTTTAACCTAGATTTCTCTTTAGAGAATGTTTCTTTACCTCTATCAACTAGTCAACCTCTTACCAACAATGTATCTTTGGTTGATCCTTCCATGTTCCTTCACCTCATCTCTTCCACTAATAGATATGCCACCACATAGTCAAGAGTCAATGTGGTCATATTACATCCAATAGCCATGATTAGACTATCTTGTGATTATGGTAAAGAACACAATAAACTAATAGAATTTTCCTCTTCTTGAATATATATATATATATTTGGAATCATAATCATAGTATTGAATGCATGTAGTTGTTTCTTGAAAAAATCACCCTCTCATCCTCATAATATAGAGACTTATTAACCGATGATTTCAACAAATATACATTTCCCAACTTATCCCACAATTTCTTGGCAATGGCTTCCCTTGATACATTCAATAACGCCAAGTCTGCAAGATGAAGTTGAATCATACTTCTTGTTTTTCTTTCTAGTTTATCCCAATCTTCAAAAACTCAAGGTTGTTTTAGGATGCACATCAGATCTATGATGAGATCCTCCATTTTAAGATTTCAAACCTCAAAATAATGGCTATTAAACTTCTCAATCTCAATTCTTATAGTTTTAGCCTCTCTTTTTTAACTAAAATTCTATCCTAAGGTTCCTATTCGAATAAGGTTATCTAAAATATAATCAAAAATGACATTATTGAATATATCCAAGTTCATGATCCTCAACCTTGGTAATACGGGGCATTCCTTTGCAACCAAAATGAACTCGATACTAGATGTTCCACTTAATGCACTTCATTTAGAATTTAGATATGAAAAGTACAAATATAGATTCGAATGGACTTATAAACCAAACTAGAAGCTCATTTAACATAAACCTATAATTTCACATGTGTGAACTTAAAGAACCAAAAATAACAAATGCAAGCTATAAAGATTCACACAACACATAGATTTTATGTTAGAAACCCTTAAGTGAGAAAACTAATAAATCTTTAAGCTTCACTACTCTTATATTCTTAACTGAATATCAATGGAAGATTACAATGAGCATTGACCTTGGTCCACAACTAAGGCCAATGTGCTCATACATCACTTGATCTATAATGATCATGAATATTTAACATCGTATCATCCTCATTAGCCTTACATCAAGCTTTATTTGTAGGCTTCAAAAAATGACAATTTGTAGCTTCTTGAATCAATATTGGTGGCTAATGATCATTGGCCAAGATCTTCAGAAGCTTAGGATTCCTAACTATTTTTTTGACCATTTCCAACTATAGTCAATTCCCTTCAAATGTGAGTCAACCACCAGTTTTGATTGACTATCTGTGTGTGCCCAATTACGATCCTTTCAACTACTTCAGTGAATTATTGGCTTATTCCTAACTATATTTTGACCATTTCCAACTATAGTCAATTCCCTTCGAATGTGAGTCAACCACCAGTTTTGATTGGCTATGTGTGTGTGCCCAATTGTGATCCTTTCAACTACTCCTCTCAATTATTGGCTCATACCGGTTTCTCAACTATAGGTTCATTTGATTGAGTTAACTTCTCTCGCCTAGACCATCATCGTATGGAAACAATTGTTGACTTGTATTACCAATATAGATCCATCTTAAATACAGATCTAACATGAACCCAGAGGGATCCAATTTCTTCACTTGCAAATTTTTTTATGAGCACACATTATTTAATTGTTTTGTATAGTTATTTCTTTTTTAGATTTTTAGATTTTTTTTATTTTGGTCAACATAAGCAAAGACAGATGAACATGGTTACACATCATATTCCACTATAGAATGAGCCTCTCGGCTCAATAATCAACTCAACTTTAACTATTTCATGAAATTTCTCTTCCCAATCAATTATTCTCAACCAAATTTATTAAGATTCATTCTTAATCATATTATCTAATGATTCGAATTGGATCCATGATAATTATCAGAGTTCTATGACTGTATCAAATCATGATAGACTTCAAAAACTTGTGAACAATGAGCTATCAGGGAGGACCTCTGGATAGTGGCAGTTTGTAGCCAGCACAGAACGACGAGGACCTCGGTCAAAGCGCGTTGACTTAGGCCCATGGAGACCTTGTAGTGGCGCAAACTAGCAATTGGGAAATCCAGATCAGAAAACGGAGGCAAAACACGTCGAGAAGGAAAAGCCTTGAACGCATGGTCACAAGGGAAAAATCGAAAACGTGGGAAAAGTGCTAAAACCGAAGGCAGGTCCTACGCTCCAAAACCGGTGGAATATCGGAGGCGTTTTGGGCGGTAGGTGGGTTTGGCTGAAGACCCAATGATGCCATTCACCGAATGATGCGTGTCCGGTGGATGAGAGAGAAAACCGCTCTCATCGTAGGCTAACATTCGAGCAAGTCAACCACATGATAAGAGTGATAACCATAGGATCTGAAGGCCCCAAATCTAACGGTGGAGATTGCACCCGATGGGAGACCGGATTTGGAGGGAGAAATAAGCTATAGCGCATGAAGGTTTGAAGTTTGATTTGACGGTTGAGTTGGCAGATGAATCATTTCACAAAGTAACTGAGATAATGAACCATCGAGGAAAAGATGGCACTCAGTTCATGAGAGGACAAGTGGCCACCTCCCTATGAGACATTACACAGTGGTGATGATGTAGAGGCAAGGAATTCCAAGCAGATAGTAGTAGGTGATCTGAAGAGACGGAAGAGGAAGCGAACAGTCATGAGACAGATTAGCTTAAACCACGAATAGACAAAGAATAGGGAAGAAGTAAGAGGAGAAGGAGACAGTGAGACAAAGAGATAGAATAGAGAGCGAAGCAAGTATCAGAGAACATAGAACCGAGCTGACCTGTAGAGCTAAGGTAACATCGAGCAAATAGAAATAGGCTTGAGAGGTTCAAGAAATCCCTGAGAGGATATCTATTAGGAACTGAGTACCAAGCTAGACTCATCCCATTAAAACTATTTGAGGTCGAGACTTAGTAAGGGGGAGTCTGTGCACTCTAGTGGCTTGGGGAATCCAAGTACCACCCTACTAAGCATCATATATTTCAGGAGACTCAAATTGAGCTCCTCCTTTTAAAACTTTGCTTAAAGACACAATAAAGAAGGCCGCCACTGAAAGCTGGACAGGAGACAGAGCCCAAGAGGATTGGGTGAACTCCTTATTAAATTGTTGTGTTTTGCATTTGCTTGCTGTGTTTTCTCTTACTATTTTCCAGTGTTTATGTATTTTGCAATCTTGTTGATTCATTGCCTAAGATAACATAGACAAACACTAGCACATAAGTCTGTAATACCTTCATTAATTAATTAATTGAGATCACTCACAAGTGATTTTTAGATCGAGTGGTATCAGAGCTCTAGGATGTTAAGGTTAGACAAGCTTGTGCTGGATTTAGCTATTGAATGCTAACTAGATCAAAGCTCAAATTAGGAGAAGGATAGTTGGTTGAAACTAATCCTGAAATTGGGAGAGTCTATCCTCAGAAGACAATGTCAGAAGAAGGTTCTGTGGGGCCAAACCCTCAATTCATAGATAGTTTCCTAGACATAAGGTCCATGGTAGAGAAAATGTATAAGGACTTTAGAAAACATAAGGATGAAGATTCATCAAGCTCTAAACAAGACAAAGGAGAAGATAAGTCTCTCCTCCATGACCACTCAAAAGGCAAAGGGAAAGAGGAAGGATTTCTCACACCTCCTAATAGCCTTGAACATAAAAAGAAGACATCTTTGATTAAACTAGATGTTAAATTTGATTTACCAATATATGATGGAGAATTGAATGCAGAAAAGCTGGACAATTGGATTAGAAAAATGATGTTTATTACAGAGTGTAGAGTATTGATTTAGACAAAATCCAGATTCAATTGGCAAGCCTACGCTTTGGAGGCACTACCTTGGTTTGGTGGAAAGGCAGGACCCAAGCTGACATGAAGAGACATGGTAAGACTATTTATGTTTGGAGTGAATTTGTTTCTGCAATCAAAAAGTAGTTCTATCCATTGCCCTACATGCAGCAAGCCATGATGAGCTGACAAACTCTTCGACAGTTGAAAGGGAAAAGTGTGCAAGGTTACACCCAAGAATTTAGGAAGAGAGCATTGATTCTAGGAATCTCAGACTCACCTGAGACTCTGTTGAAGTACATCGGTGGTCTACATAGCTACATGAGGCACACTATCCTCATGTTTAATCCCACTAGTATAGATGAGGTATTTGTTCAAGCTACTCATCTAGAAGCTAGAGGAAAGAATGGAAACCTAGAAGTTGGGGGATCATTCCAACCCATTGTAAGCAAGAATAAGGAGAAAAGAAAATAGAAATGGAAAGAAAGGAAGGAAAACACTGCACAGAAAAGCAAGGCTTCATGCACTCACTGTAAGAAGGATGGGCATGATGATGAGCACTGTTGGATTTTGCATCTGGAGCTGAGACCTAAGAAGTTCAAGGGAAAAAAGAAGAAGACTACTGCAGCTATTTAGAAAAATTTGGGGTTGGACTCAAGAGATGAAACAACCATTGCAACCACAGGTATAAAAGGTAAGAATTCTGAAGCATCTACAAATAATTTTTCACAATCTACTATTGATGAAGAAAATGAGAGAAAAATACATGAGCTTTTCCATATTTGAGTTATTTCCAAACATCAAAAGATTGATACTTTGTTTGATAGTGGCTCACAAGTAAATTTAATTTCTGAAGCAATTGTAAAGAAGTTGGGATTACTGACTACACCTCACAAGAAACCATACCCATTAAGATGGTTAAATGATAAAACACAACTACAAATGACTAGACAATGCAAACTCAAGTTTTCTTTTGGGTCAACATTTGTAGATGAGGTTGAGTTAGACATAATTCCTTTGGATACATGTGGAATTGTTTTAGGAAATACTTGTATGATAGAAAAGCTATCTTCTATAGAGTTGAGAACAAGTATCTTCTCGTTAAAGATGGAATCAAATACTTTATAAGGGCTCGTAAGCTCAAGAATAATTATACTCATAAACTCAGGGTAGATGAAACAAATGTAAATTCATGCAAACAATTCTTACTGATGGTTGTAAAGGAAAAGAAACCTAATAAAACCAATGTATTTGAGGACTGTGATGCTAAAAACCGAGCTGATTTAGAAAGAATTGTTTCAGTGTATGATATCTTGTTTCAAGAACCTAAAGGTCTGCCACCCAAAAAGGAAATAGTGCATGAAATTAATTTGCAACAAGATGCTCCATTGCCTAACATTGGAATGTACACATCGTCCACTTTAGGGAATGCATAAATCAAGAAGCATGTGCAGGAGTTACTCGAGAAGGGGTTTATCAAACCTAGCACATCACCATGTGGGTCACCAATTGTTTTGGTGAGAAAGAAAGATGGCTCATGAAGAATGTGCATTAATTACCGAGCACTAAATAAGATAACAATAAAAAATCATTATCCCCTTCCTCGCATAGATGATCTTTTGGATCAATTGAAAGAAGCTGTTTATCTTTCCAAGTTAGACTTGTATAGTGGATATCATCAGGTTAGAGTTGCAGAACAAGATGCATGGAAGACTGCTTTCAAGACAAAGTAGGGATTGTATGAGTGGCTAGTTATGCCTTTTTGCTTAACTAATGCTCCTTCTATTTTCATGAAATTAATGAATGATGTACTGAGACCTTTTCTTAATGATTTTGTTATTGTGTATCTGGATGACATTCTGATATTTAACAAAACATGGGAAGAACATTTAAAGCATGTTAAGTAGACATTAGATGTTTTGAACAGAGAAAAACTTTATGTTAAACTCTCAAAATGTGAATTTGACAAAACATCTTTCAATTATTTGGGACATATAGTAGGGGGTGGTGAATTGAAGATAGATCCCTCTAAGGTGGAAATGATTACAAACTGGCCTAAACCCAAATCGATTATAGAAGTTAGGAGATTCTTAGGAGCAACACAATATTGGAGAAAGTTCATTTATAACTTTTCATTAATTGTAGCTCCCTTACATGCTTTAATAGGATTGAACAAGGTGTTTCAGTGGGGAGGCAAACAATAGAAAGCCTTCGACACCTTGAAAGAAAATATTAGTACAACACCAGTACTAGCACCACCTGATCTTCAAAGACTATTTGAGATCCAAATGGATGCCAATGACTATGCCATGGGAGCAGTGTTGACACAACACGGTAAACCCATATGTTATCATCCTGAGACATTTATTTCTGCAGTAGTTAACTATCCTACATATGATAAAGAATTGTATGCATTAATACATAGTGTGAAAAAGAAGAAACATTACTTAATGGGAAAAGAAACAGTTATACATACTGATCATCAACCACTTCAATATCTACACTCCCAAACTAAGTTGTAGCAATCAAGACACTATAGATGGATGGGTTTTTTACAACAATTTCATTTAGTCATCAGATATAAAAAGGGCATACACAATAAAGTTGCAGATATGTTATCTAGACCCATTATAAATGCATCTTCTATACTTAAGCATAATTTTGTGTTACATGAGAGCTACATTGAACATTATTCTCAAGATATAGAATTTAAAGATGTATATGCAACTTTAATTCAAGTCAAACGAGTAGAAGAATTGGATTATCATGTAAAGGACTGAATCATATATCATTGTGGGAAGTTATGCATTCCACAAACTGAAAGAGTAAAGATAATTCGAGAAACACATACTTCTCTAATATCAGGTCACTTTGGGGTAAGTAAAACAGTTGCACAGCTGCAAAGATTTTGTTATTGGCCAAAAATGAATGAGACAATTTCTAGCTATGTAAGAGGGTGTACTATGTGTGCTAAAAGCAAGCCCAATAATACAAAACTAAGCTTGTACACTCCATTACTAGTTCCTTCTCTCCTTTGGGAAAGTGTTTCCATGGACTTTGTTGGAGGAGTGCCTAAATCTAGGGAAGGTCATGACTATCTGTATGTTGTTGTGGATAGGTTCAACAAAATGTGTATTTTGATACCTTGTAATAAACAGATTACAGCTGAACAAACTGCAAAATTGTTCTTTCAACATGCATGGGTTCATTTTGGATTACCCACTTCCATTGTATCTGATCTAGACACCCAATTTGTGGGAAAGTTTTGGTCAAGTCTGTGGGAATTGATGGACACCAAAATGAAGAAAATCACAGCTTTCCATCCACAAACCGATGGCCAGACAGAAGTAGTCAAGAAGAAAGTGATCCAGTTGCTCAAGGGATGAACATTTGTGTTATGTGCAACATGCTTACAACCGAGCCAAACATTCTTCTACACAGAGATCTCCTTTTGAGACTTGTTTTTGTTTTACACCAAGTTCTCCTTTGGATTTTGTCTTTGGTAAGGACACAACAGTTGAGGGACATAACGATGTGGACATGGAAACTAGGTTCATTGAACAAATCTAAGAGATCCACCAGGCAGTACAGGAACAGCTGGAAAAGTGCTAGGCCAAATACAAAGCAAGGAATGATAAGCATCAGATGGAGCATAGTTTCCAAGTTGGTGATCAAGTATGGCTGTATATCAGCAATGACAGAATGCAAGGTGAAGGTAGAAAGCTAAAACCTATCAAGTATGGACCTTTCAAGATACCTGTGAAAATTGGTGAGAATGATTTTCGCCTTGATCTACTAGCTTCCCTGCACATCTACTTAGTTGTGAATGCAGATTGCTTGAGATTGTTTGAACCCTCACTAATTGAGGATCCCGAAGAATAGAGTCAATTGCCTTCTATTGATGACTTGCTACTTGAATATCTTAATGAATTGTAGGAAGACACAGTTCTAGACAAGAAGGTGAGAACGACGCGTAGGGGAGATTTTGAGTACCTTAGAGTTGGGCTCAAGGGTTCAAAGCCATGCAGTGCAAAGTGGATAGAGATTGGACAAGTGAGACAATTGTATCCTTACGTAGTCGATGCTTGAAAACCAACTTTTGGTGGTCCAAAAGCTTTTTCAGTGGGAAAGCTGTGATCCGAATTGGATCCATGAAAATTATCAGAGTTCTATGACTGTATCAAATCATGATAGACTTCAAAAACTTGTGAACAATGAGCTATCAGGAAGGACCTCTAGACAATGGCAGTTTGTAGCCAGCACGAAATGACGAGGAACTCGGTCAAAGCGCGCTCCAAAATGCACGGTCACAAGGGAAAACCCAAAAACTGTGGGAAAAACGCTAAAATCGAAGGCGGGTCCTGCGCTCCAAAACCGATGGAATATCAGAGGCATTTCGGGTAGTAAGTGGGTTTGGCCGAAGATCTAGTGATGCCATTCACCGAATGATGCGTGCTTGGTGGATGAGAGAGAAAACTGCTCTCATCATAGGCTAATGTTCGAGCAAGTCAACCACATGATAAGAGCGATAACCATAGGATCTAGAGGTCCAGGATCTAATGGCGGAGATTGCACCCGACGGGAGACCAGATTTGGAGGGAGAAATAAGCTATAACTCATGAAGGTTTGAAGTTCGATTTGACTGCTGAGCTAGCGGATGAATCATTTCAAAAAGTAATCGAAATAACGAACTGTCAAGGAAGAGTTGGCACTTAGTTCATGAGAGGACAAGTGGCCACCTCCCTGTGAGACATTACACAATGGCAATGATGCAGAGGCAGGGAATTCCAAGGACAATAACAAGCGATCCAAAGAGACAAAAGAGGAAGCGAACAGTCATGAGACAGATTGGCTTAAGCCACGAACATACAGAGAATAGGGAAGAAGGAAGAGGAGAAAGAGACATTGAGGCAAAGAGACAAAATAGAGAGCGAAGCAAGTAGTAGAGCACAGAGAATCGAGTTGACTTGCAGAGCTAAGGCAGCATCGAGCAGACAACACCAGGCTTGAGAGGTTCAAGAAATGCATGAGAGGATATTTGTCGGGAACTGAGTACTAAGCTGGACTCATCCCATTAAGACCAGTTGAGGTCGAGGCTTAGTAAGAGGGAGCCTGTGCACTCTAGTGGCTTGGGGAATCCAAGTACCACCCTACTAAGTATCATCTGTTTCAAAAGACCCAAATTGAGATCCTCATTGTAAAAACTCTGCTTAAAGAGACATTAAAGAAGACCACCACTGAAAGATGGACCAGAGACATAGCCCAAGAGGATTGGGTGAACTCTATTAAATTGTTGTGTTTTGCATTTGCTTACTGTATTTTCTCTTACTGTTTTCTAGTATCTTTGTATTTTGCAATCTTATTGATCCATTGCCTAAAATAATATAGACACACCAGCACATGAGTCTCTAATACCTTCATTAATTAATTAACTGAAATCACTCACAAGTGATTTTCAGATCATCTAATTAATTAATCAACCTACTAAACTATATTTAATTAAAATTAACTACAAATATTATAGGTTTTTTTTTTTTTTTTTTTTTTTTAAATTATAATTTTATTTAATTTTTCATATAACACATATATTCAAATATTAAGAGTCACTTTATGCGGGATTTTTGTTTTGTTTGTTTTTATTCCATAGGAACATTAAGAGTCGCTTTTTATGCTTATATTATCATATTAAATATGAGCTAAAGTATGAAATTTACAATTAAATATTATAATAAAATTTATCTAAATTTCTTATTCAATTTATACATTATTTTTTTTATTTTATTTAAATACGAGGCAGAGGTATATTCCTCCTTTTCTTAACTTGTAATTGGAAATATACGTTTAATGAAAATATTAACCCAGAAAAAAAATTCAAATATAAAATAAAACAAACTTTGCCCATTAGCAGGATACCAACTACAGTCGCAAATAGAATTAAGATGTATTAAACGAACTTAACCTAGGGAAACTATATGCTCACGGTTAGGGTATAAATGACGTTAGATATTTACTTTTATCTATTATTTATGTTAGATTATTTTTGTTTATGTTTGTAATTCGTTTTTTTTGGGGTGATTAGGTTGAGTTAGTTCTACATGGAAGAAGATTTATCTATTTACACTAAATTGTTTATCATTAGAATGCTAATTTATGGTAGATCTATTAATTACAATTTACGTTACAACCATGTAACCATTTCTCCATTAATACAATACAATATTAATTATTTTCAACTCTCCCCCTTAATGTTTATCGTGAAGTCCTAACATCCCCCTAAACAATTCAAACTTCACTTTCCCAAGAGGCTTTGTAAAAATATCATCCACATTGTCACATGTTTTACAGTATTCAATAAAAATTTCTTTTGACTGGACCTTTTCTCTAACAAAATGAAACTGAGTATCTATGTGTTTCGTGTTCTTATGAAACCCTAGGTTGTTTTCCAGCTTAATGGAACTTTGGTTGTCACATTTGATGACGGTTGCTTCTTTCTGCTCCTCCTACATCATGGAGAAGCCTCATCAACTAGATAGCTTCACATGTTGCTGCGCATAATGCTTGGTACTTGGCTTCAGCTAAAGATAAAGACACAATGCTCTGCTTTTTACTGCTCCATGCCATGACCTCAGATCCAACACTGAATGCATAACCCATGATAGATTATTGATCATCTTGGTTACCTGCCTAATCAAAGTCTGTAAAACCTTCTAAAGTAACATTAGATGTATCTATGTATAAAATATCATAATCACTAGTACCATGAAGATACCTCAGTACATGTTCTGTTGCAACCCAATGACTTTCAAGAGGTTTAGACATAAATTGGCTCAGCACACTAACAAATTATGCTAAGTCTGGTTTAGTTGTAGTCAGATATATCAAACTACCAACTAGCTACCTGTACAAAGTGGCATCCAACTCGTTAGAGCAGTCGTCACTGCACAATTGCAGGTTTTGCTGCAAAGTTACTGATGTTGTCTTACACTGTTCCATTCTGAACTTTTTGAGCAGCCCTCTGACATACTTCCCTTGAGTAAGGAAAGTCTACTCATAGTCTCTCTACACTTTCAGACCTAGACAATAATGTAAACTTCCGAGGTCTTTTATCTAAAAACCTATGACATCTGCAATTTGATTTCTTTGATTAATGCATCTGCATTAGCTATTATAATCATGTCATCCACATACAAGGAAATCAAAATTATCTGCCACTGTTCATCATACATGGTATATATATTTGGATCATTCTTACTCCTATGAAAACCATCCTTTAAGAAAAATGAATCAATCTTCTTGTACCAAGCCCTGGGTGCCTGTTTTAAACCATAAAGGGCGCTTTTCAATCTACAAACTAAATTCTTATGCCCTTGTTTAACAAACCCTTCATGCTGCATTAAATAAACCTCTTCCTTGAAATCACCATTTAAAATGTTAGACTTAACATCTAATTGGTGTAGCTTCCACTGATGTTTTTTAGCTACAACAATCAACATTCTAATAGTATTCAGTTTGGCTACCGGAGCAAAGGTTTCTTCATTGTCAATTCCCTCTTTATGTGAATAACCCTTTGCTACTAGTCTAGCTTTAAACTTCTCTATATTCCCATCTACATTAAATTTAGGTTTATAAATATAATTTCATCCTATGGGTATTTTTCCTTCAGGCAATTCAACTAGTTCCAAAGTATTATTTCTAATAATAGATTCAAATTCTTCATTCATTGTAGCCCTCCACTCATGAGATTGACTACCTTCTTTATACTTTGTGGGCTCTATAACATTCAAAATGTTTCACATTAAAGCATAGTCTTTCAATTTGGTTGGTAGTTGAGTTTGCCTACCTGATCTTCTCGGTAAGGGACTCACCTCAAATCTGTCTGCTTCAGACCTTAGCGGGCTTGACTTACTGATTACATCACTTGCCTCCTATTGTTGTTGCGTTGCTACCACTGAATGTCCTCACTGCTTTCTTCCATAAACAATGGAATGTGCCACTCTACAAGGTTGTTCTCCTTATTTCCTTCCTCAGTTTTCTCATGAAATAACACATCTCGACTCGCAAGAACTTTACGAGTCAAAGGATTAAACAACTTGTAAGCTTTAAACTCAGTGCAGTATCATACAAAGATGCATTTCATGGTCTTGGGGTCTAACTTCTTCTTGTCATCCTTGGGGATATGGGCAAAGGCTTTGACCCAAAAACATTTAAATGATTCACTACAGGCTTATATCCATAAAGTGCTTCGAAAGGAGTTTTAAAGTTGAGACATTTAGTTGGACTCCTATTTTTTAAGTATACTGCAGTGTTAATGGCTTCAACCCAAAAACCATTAGATAAACCCTTACCTTGAAGCATGCTTCATGCGCACTCCACAAGGGTTCTATTCTTGCATTCTGCAACTCCATTCTACTGCAGAGTGTGAGGTACTGTGAACTATTGAATAATTCCATGATTCCTACAAAATTTCATGAACTCTCTCGACTTGTATTCTCCCCCTTGATTAGAGTGGAGAATATTAATGAATTTCCATGTCTTCTTCTCCACCATATTCTTGAATTATTTAAAGCATTGAAATGCCTGACTCTTCTTTCTAATAAAATATACCCATGAGAATCTAGTGCCATAATCAGTAAAGAGTATAAAATAATAAGCACCACCTAGCGACCTAGTCTGCATAGGACCGCATATATTTGTATGCACAAGCTCCATAATATCTCTTTTCTTCCTATTAGCATTCAAAGGAAACCCTTCCCTATGCATTTTCCCTAATGCACATCCATCACAATCTAAATGAACATTCTAAAAAGTAGGTAGTCCATCAACCATATCTTTTCTTTGCAACAACATGAGATATTATAGGTTAAGATGACCAAATCTCTCTCGGCTGTCAATCCTGTTGAAGCCAAAGCTTGGTGTGGCATTCTCTTTATGTTCAATCTATACAAGCCTCCCACATGCATGCCTGATGCAACTGGTTACTTCTTTATGTCCTTTATGACATAGTATGATATGAAGAATTCGACTTGTAGGTCTTGATCTTCCATCATTGAAACATAAATCATGTTCTTCTTGATTCTGGGTACATACATCACATTTTTAATATATCTAATATTACCATTAGGAAACATCACCGGAATATCACCGTACCCCTTGATTTGATAACCTCTGTCATCACCTAGATATATGTTAGCTCCATAAGTAGTTTCTTCAAAATTCTCGAACCAATATCTATTACCTATCATATGTGATGACACACTTGAATCTATGAACCATATTTCAGCCTCATCCTTGTGACGAGCTGAAAGAGAATAATCATCTACAAATAATCGAAGATAATGACTATGACCTTTATCAGCAAAGTGCCTTGTGTGCTTTCTCTATTTATTTCTAGCCTCATCTTCCTCTCTCTTAAAACAAAACTTAGATAAATTTCCGATTTTCCCACAGTAAAAACATTTAATGTCAGACTTGTTACCATTGTTACTTGGATACATACCTCTAAATGGTCTCTTCTGAAAACTGCCACCGCCTTTTTGTCCCTATGATTATTTCCCTTTGTATGGCTTCTTCTTCGCCATCAGAGCAAGATCGACACTTTGTGGTCTCAAATTTTTCTGCCACTTTTCTTCTTGTATAAGGATTCATGTTAGCTCTTCAAATGCAGGGGTTTTCTCCCTTGCAGACAAGCCTGTGATGAACATCTAGGATTCACCCGTCATCCTGTTCAATGTAATTATGACAAGATCGGAATTAGACACCTTCTCCCCGATGTCACCCAATCTGTCCTTTAGGTCCTTGACCCGTGCAATGAATCCAACAAAAAATTCATTCTCCTCCATCTTCATGGAGAACAACTTGCCTTTGAGTGACAAAATGCAATTGTTGTTCTACGTCTGGTAAAGGCTCTTGAGTGTAGTCCATATCTCATTGGACGATTTACTATCTCTGATATGTGGGATAATATTGTCTTTAATAGACATCTTAAGTAAGAATTTCATTTTATTCTCCTTTTTATCCCAATCTTGTATTAGTGCTTCCGTGCCACCTGTTGACATGGCCGACTTCTACTCATCACTGTTGACGATTGACCAAGCACTCGATCCCTCGAGCAATGTTTGTAGCTTGAATTTCCAATTAGTATAATTGCTCCCATCGAGTTTGTTAGTCTCATCGAGATAAGATTCTGTAAAATTGTTCATTTTCAACTGATCGGATTCCAAATCCTTCTATCTTCAGTCTATTCTAACCAAGTGAACAAATACAAGCTACAATAAGAAAAAAAAATAATCTCAAAATATACTAGAACCTTTCAATCGATCACAGATCTATCTGACCTGCCACAAATATTCCCAATTTTCCTCCGATTTGGTTGATCTACCACCAATCTTTCACAATATCTGCGTTTGCAACTCATATCTGCCACCAAAATGGCAAAAATCTCAAGCTTATAACCATAAAATCATGCCATCACCTTTCTGCCTGAAGAATAGTGATTTTTGGGGGCGATGAAGAAAATCGGTCTAAGTAAATATTACATCATCACGGGTTTTACCTTGATATCCACGATGATCATCGCTTCTGTCAAGCTAGAAACCATGATGACTGCTTTGTGCTTAGTTGGAGGTACACTGAGACCTATGAGAAAATAAATTTCTCCTGTGAGTAAGGTATGTCACTCCTGACCACCTGGACTCTGAAAATGTGAGCACTGAGGCTCCAATGTTGCCAATGGGGTACTGTAGCCACGAAGTCTCTGCAACCACCAGGTCTCTAATGTAGCCAATAAGTCTCTGTAGGTAAATTAGGCTCACCAGATCTCAGCTCCGATACCATGTTATAAAAACTAGAAGGGAAAGAAAGAATTGAATTAACTAACAACTCATAGGTGAGCAAGCTACACTTGGAGGCTGCACAAATTGGAGCGTACACTCTTATTTCAATTAACCAAAGATGAGACAATAAATACATCTAAAAAAGAATAGGGACTCGGTGAGAACAAACTCCTACAACCTAGGAACTAATCCTAACTTAAGGAGTTACGTTACAACCATGTAACCGTTTTTCCATTAATACAATATAATACTAATTATTTTCAACTATAACTATAGATTGCATAGTGGATCCATTATTTATTTATTATTATATATTATTTCAATAACATATGATATAT
This sequence comes from Pinus taeda, assembly GCA_000404065.3. Lineage (NCBI taxonomy): Eukaryota > Viridiplantae > Streptophyta > Pinopsida > Pinales > Pinaceae > Pinus > Pinus taeda. The sequence goes on along the minus strand of APFE031139011.1, from coordinate 241,284 downwards.
CTTAGATGATTTTTGTTTATGTTTGTCGTCTGTTTTTTTTTGCGATTAGGTTGAGTCTAGGTCAAGGTGGAAGAAGACTGATCCATCCACATTAGGTTGCTTATCACTAGGATTGTGTGAGGCTTGGTTGATCCTAGAAGTGCCACCGAACATGCATTATCACAACCCTTGAAAAAAACATAATTGTGAAACATAATGAAAAAAATATAGTTTGCATGACGAATCCATTAATGACAAGTCAACCAGAATTTAATGGATAGCTATGGATTGCATAGTGGATCCATTATTTATTTATTTTATCTATTATTTCAATAATATATGATACATGTTAGATTATTTTTATTTATGTTTGTTGTTCGTCTTTTTTTTTTGTGATTGAGTTGAGTCTAGGTCAACGTGGAAGAAGGCCGATCCATCCACAATGGGTTGCTTATCACTAGGATTGTGTGAGGCTTATTTGATCCTGGAAGTGTCACCGATCATGTTTCATCACAACCCTTGAAAAAATCATAATTATGGAATATAAGGAAAAAAAATATAGATTGCATGACTGATCCATTAATTGCAAGTCAGTCAGAATTTAATGGAATAACTATGGATTGCATAGTAGTAGTGGATCCATTAATTTGAAGACCAAAAATCATTAGACCCTTAGAATTCCTGAGATTGCATTCTATTTTTGATCATTTTTCTATAACACCTCTCTAAGCATCCTCAATATTCCACCATGATAGGGAATTCTTTGACTACATTTTTGGTTTATAATTGAAGAATTCTTACAAATACACTTCAAGCATTCATGAATTTTATAAATGCATTTTCTGGTAGAACCAATATTTCATAAATTCCACACGGGACAGCATGTCTCTAGAGACTTACACTACTTAGGACACAAATCTTCAACCATACCACTTGAGCTAAGTTCCTTTGAGGGAAAAATGATGAGAATGCTGTTATGAATTGTACTTTGAAATGATATAATATCTACTATTTTAATTTAATTCAATCTTTGATATATTAACAATGATTGTGGTAAAAATAGAAGTGTAGAAAATAGTATGACCATAGTAAACATTCATGTGGTAAAAAGAATACTCATACCTAATTATTGCATGTGGCTAGACACTAGCTATTCTTAGGTGTCTATAGTGTTAAGAAATATTTGATGAGGTTACTTACAAACTAGGAAGCTCTTAAATGTGCATGTGAAGAGTTTTTAAACCAAATATCCTCTTCTCCTCTCCCTACAACTATCCCATTGAACAATTTGATAACTCCATAGTCACTAACAACCTACAAAAGGTAAATATAATTCATTACTATCAAGTCAAATCAAAATAAATGAATCATTGGAAAAACAAAATTGTATTTGATGAGGTTACTTACAAACTAGGAAGCTCTTAAATGTGCATGTGAAGACTTTTTAAACTAAATATCCTCTTCTCCTCTCCCTACAACTATCCCATTGAACAATTTGATTAATCCATAGTCACTAACAACCTACAAAAGGTAAATTTAATTCATTAATATCAAGTCAAATCAAAATAGATGAATCATTGGAAAAACAAAATTGTATTAAAAAATCTAAATCAGTTGAAAATATTATCAGCAGCCCACTAGCTAGGCCTAACACCAAGGGCTTTGGGGAGAATGGACCCTGTGACATATTAACAACAGCCTAACCCCAAGGGTTTAGAGGAGGATGGACCTTGTGACCTCCGGATTGGAGAAGCACTGATTTTGACCAATTGAGCTAACCCTTAGGGCTTGTTAATTTTTTTTATTATTTTAAAGATCTACTAAATTATACTGCATGTTAACTTTTCAATTTTAAATTATTATTTATGTGCAACTTCAGGTGGAGTGAGTAATATTTTAAAAATTAATTGAGTGTTATTAACAACATGTAGACTTTAAAAAGAGACACTTATAAATTACTGATCACAATAAGAGGAAGTTCAGAATATAAATCCATAATATTGATTACATGTTTTCACCAAGGTACCAATATCTCATACATTTATCTGTTTAGAACCAATACTACAAATCAAAACCATTACATGGTCCTGAACAAACTGTGAAACCATCTGTGCGACAGTATTTACATTGTTTGACAAGGAAACAAAGCGATACGAGATAGATAACATATAGCTAGAGAAGGAAGTAGGATGTGTAGATATATGCAGCGAATATCTGATTATTTACACTCATCAGACGAAGAGAAAGCTTAGAACGAGCACCATCAAGCAAGTGGCCATGATCACAACCTGAGATGATAGACGTTGGCTATCAGATCCGCTGAATGCAAAGCTGTTGACAAAGGGTTGGTTTAATGCCTGGGCCAAAGAATTCTGCCCGTTCAACAATGGCTGGTTAATTAAACCCGGTTGGACATTTAACGGAGAGAAGGGCTGATTGACAATGCCAGGTTGGTTAATCGATGGCTGATTCACTAATGGAAATTGCTGCCCGAATGGGGAGTTTACAGGCACCTGATTAGCTAAGGGCTGCCCTTTAAGAGGAGTGTAAGGTTGGGCGTTCAAGGGCTGATTCACTGGAGATAAAGGCTCATCGTTTAATGGAGTGCTGGAACCGTCTTCACAGCAACCCATGCTCATAATGTTCATGAAAACTGACACTCCAATCAAAACATTAATGGCTGCAGTTTGTAAAGATTTGTCCATGGTGGATTCAGCTATAATTACCAAACAGAATCTGTGGGCAATGTGGATATAATATTTCTGTAGATCAACTGGAAGCTCCTGAACGAAATTGATCGTCGTTTGCTTTAAGGCAAGAGGGGAGGAGAACATGCATATATAGAAACATAAAGCGGCCTTGAAAAGTGCAGCAGAGAGAGTCGATAGTGGTGTAGGTTGTTGGAGTGTCAACTGTGGGAGATTTGGTTATGGTTATAGTGCAGGTGAAAGAGCGAAACTTTGGATTCATGCGGTTCAGTATTAGTCGAAAAGAGACAATAAAGGAGTTGGCGATGGTGGAAGGACGTAGAGTTTAAATTACTAATTTATTTGACTAGGTGAACAGTAAGTATAGCAACGACCGTTCTTATCGAGAAGTGTTTCAGGATCGTGAATATTAAATGAAAAAACCTAACATGGGTGGAGAACCAGTAGAACGAAGTGTTTCAGGATCGTGAATATTACAGGAAAAAACCTAACATGGGTGGAGATCCAGTAGAACGACTCCACTTGTGACGTGAATATCTTTAAAAACTAGCTCACTCCCCAAATTCTTCGAACTTTATGAATCTTTGTTTAGCTCAATGTGTGACGTGGTGAAGCTTTTACTATGTTTAAGTCAAAGGTTTATTTTACAATTCACTAAGCATTTTTATGTTCAACTTAGAGAAATGGTTAAAATATTTCATTCACTATTTGGTTGGTTTAATTAAAAATATAATAAAATTTTAATAATCTTACTCCATGTTCATATTAAAGAGAAGTGGTAAAAATAATTTGATTTTTTTGGGCTTTTGTTAATTTGATTTCTCTAGGCTCTTATTAGAATAATGATTACAATGGATCTATAATGATTAATACTTAAACCCTCTCTTCACTTCGACAAATTCTTCAAAATCTGTATTAATATTAAATATGTTAAATTTCATTGATATTTTAATATTTTTTATTCTTATTTTATCATTATTATACATTTTAATTATGAGTTTATTTATTTATAATCGCTGAATATATATATATATATATATATATATATATATATATATATATATATATATATATATATATATAGATGTAGTCTAACTAGCCGGAGGAATTGCCCTGACATATTTAGAGAAAATTTGGCAAGGATTTTTGTAAATCTAAGTTATAGTTGTTAAAACTTCAAAATTTTAGGTGTCCTAGATGTTTTTGATGGTGGCTTAATCCATTTCCACCATCAAAAACACGATTCCAAACACGTCTCTACAAGATTTTTTGAATTTTTTTTGCTCGGATTCCAGCCACTTTTAGCTGTCTGACTCTCTCTCTCTCTATTATATTATATATATAAAATGAAATTATAAAAATAAAAGAGGTTAGTTAAAATTTTAAAAGAAACATCATACCATATATTTACAGGACTAAAATTTCAAAATGAGATTCCAACATAATTATAAAATTCTCACATAGTTTTAACATTTAAATATAAGTATAAATTTATTTATAATAGGTCTTTGGATTTTTAGAAAAAGTCCAAGCCACATGCTTCTACTCATTGGCCATTAGTATGCTATATAAAACACTAATTGAGGATATAGTAATCAAATTGAAAGGTTTTTCAATTGTGTCATGGAAATAATAGAAACTTATTTTTTTTAGTTGTATGAGTGATATGTCATATTTTTGTTTGATTTGAGAGTTTTCATGTTGTTTCCTTCATGTTAATATATTGAAGATAGATCTACGTTTTTATAAAATGGATCTATTTATTAGTTTGTTTAAAGAACACATCTATTTAGTGGTTGGATATGGAATTTTAAATGTGTGGTTACCAAGGTTAAGATGTCTTAGGTACATTCATACTTTAATATGAATGTAATTGGGTCTGAGCCTTTAAGTGTTAGGTGCTGGTGGGATCGTTGTTTCCTTTTTACTTATTAGAATAGTATGGATTTCTTCAAAATCCATGACCTAGATATTAATATTGTTTGAAAGGCTAGAGTTCTCCCAAATTCCTATTTAAAGGTAGGTTCAAATTTATTTTATTACTTATAAGGTCCTCCTTCAATCCAAGTCATCATGTTGAAAGTTGAGATATATTGTTTCTTATTCAAAATAAGCTATGTTAATGAGCTTGACCAAGCTACTTGTCAACTTTTCAAGAATGGGTCATCATGGTGAAAGTTGAGATCAATTGATCATATTCAAAAAGTTATCTTTAATGGGTTTGAGAAAGATACAAAAATTTTCAACTTTTCAAGAATGGTTCATCATGTTAAAAGTTGAGATCAATTGATCCTATTCAAAAAAGTTATCATTAATGGGTTTGAGTAAGCTACACAAATTTTCAAGAATGGTTCAACATTATTTGTAAAATATTTTTATAGCTTAGTATGAGAGATATGTGTAATTCCTTTAGTGATAAACCTTGTTATGACAATTTCCCTTTACAAATAAAATCAAAATATACTTTAAATAAAAAACAATGTCACCTATAAAAAAAATATAAATGACATTATCTGTAAAATATTTTTATAGCCTAATATGAGAGAGATGTGTAATTCCTTTCGTGATAAACCTTGATATGAAAATTTCCCTTTTAAAATAAAATCAAAATATACTCAAAACAAAAAAATGTCACCTATAAAAAAAATATAAATAAATATACATATTTGGTTACTTTTAATTGAAACATTATAAAACATCAATAATCACACTTTCACTATGCTCGAATAAAATATCTAGATGTCTATGAAATAAACTATTTGAAACTCTTTGAAAGGATCAAATGTATTAATAAAATATCTAGATGTCTATGAAATAAACTATTTGAAACTCTTTGAAAGGATCAAATGTATAAATAAAATATCTAGATGTCTATGAAATAAACTATTTGAAACTCTTTGAAAGTATATACACACACACCAAAGTAAAATATTTCAATGCTCAAAAAAAAATTAATTAAAATAAAATAATTTAATTACTTGTGGATAAAAGAGAGATGTGTAATTCATTGAATTCTTAATATAAAATTGATATGTATCATTAAAAAAATAATAACAAATACTAATAACAACACAAATATTTGATGTTGGCCATAAACAAAATATTTCACTAGAAAAACATTTAAATATAAATAAAATATTTCAATGTTAACTATGAATATATGTATATACTATAGAAAACAATTAAAAAAATAAATTCTTATTGTTGAAACATTTTAAAACATTTCAAGTAGTTTCACAATTTTATATTTTGGTTCTTTTTTTAGGTATATTATTGAGTCAAATTGCTGAAATTGCAAAATTAAGTTGTATAATTTACACAATCCAAGTGTTTAGGGGACTTTCAAGGCATTGTGTCCATTTATACATTTAAAATGCATTTTAATATATTCCCTGAAAGAAAATTCATAATTTCATACGGTGAAATTACATGTTGTAGATGCCCATTGGCATATGCTATACCATGGCTGTCTATCCACTGTCATAACTTAGTATTTACAATAAGACCCCGAGGGGTGTGTTGTGCAGGTCCATGACCAAAATAAGAGTTCAAAAATTCACCCTTTTGGGTGAGTGTCTGTAGTTTATATATACATACATTAGCTGAAAATTTAAAATAGTTTGTACAAAATTTTAACAAAAATGTTGAATATTTAGGGGCTATTGCCCCTTTGTAGTCTCCCATCATTGTATGGCCTGTGAAAGTAGTGATAGGTTCTTGCAAGTGTATGTTCTACGATCATCCACTCTCCTAGAGGGCAATGCGTCGCTTCTTTTGAAAGCCTATCTGCAATTTTATTTTGTTCCCTGTAGATGTGAGAGCAAGAAATTTGATCAAAATGTGTTTTGAAAAAAACAATTTCATCCATAATAGATCTCAGAGAGTATGCATTACAAACAACTGAGTTGTTAAACTAATCAATCACAATCTTAGAGTCCCCAAAAATTTGTATATTCCTGTAGTGTTGAAGAATGGCAAAGTAAATAAGGTGGCGGAGAGATATCAGTTCAACATGATTATTTGTACCATGTCCCAATCCCATACTAATATGGAAATAGTGTGTTTCTGTGAGGTAGAAGTAGATGCCACCCCCACAACCATGCTGCTGAGAAGCACTATCAAAATAGGCCCAGGGTATTGTTTTGTTTATCTATTCTTGTTTAATATTCCTCGGTCTTTTTTGACATTCCTTTGCTAGTATTTCTTCAAAGGCAGAGCAGATTTTCGAAGAGACCACATTCCAGTTTACCGGCTTGTCTTAAAAAATTATAATGTTTCGCTTGAGCTAGATGTGCCATGAGACCAAGAGGGGTAGATTTCTTGTCCTTTCCGTTGCAATACCCCACAAGCTGTCCCATGCAGTTATCATATCAGCTCCTTGCCAACTCATGTTCAGACTTAGAGTTTGGAGTACTTGTATCCATATGTTTCTGGTGATCGGGCATGAGAGGAAGAGGTGCTGAGTCGATTCCTCCTCCTGGTGATAGAGTACACACCAGCTAGGTCCCATAAAAGCCCTCTTTTTTAAATAAGATCCAGTGGGCATCATATTTTCGAGAATATTCCACATCAACAGTCTTGTGCACAAAGGGGCTTTTAATTTCCAAATGGATACCCACCAACTCCTTAAGGCCTCCGGTTTGGAGTCAGTAATAATGATATCGTAGCCCTGCTTGGAAGAATAGTGGCCAATTTTTGAGTGTGCCCAAATGAGTTCATCTTCCTCATTTTTTAGTCTGACATGTGATTATGTGAGTGCTTGAATGTAGTTTTGCCATGTTCTATTCCATTCATTGGGGATGTTCCAGTTTTGTCCAGACAGCCATGCTGTGTGAGAAAAGTGGTGTTCTGTTGATATTCGAGTTGTTCAATATACTTAATGCCCCTGTTGTTTAAGTGATTTATCAGCCCAAGTGGAAGATGATGAGAGTTCCCACTTCCGGTCCAGGGATCAATTCCAATGCGAACTGAGGCTCCATTTCCAATTTTCCATAGTAGTCCATCCTTGATAATGGGAAGAGTATTTAGGATGGCCCTCCGGATCACTGAGATGCATTTTCTGTTCCAGGATGGACTTCTAATCCAGTCAATGATAGCTGAAGGTTAAATGTATTTATGTATGATAACCTCAGACCAGAGGCTTTTTTACTTTAGTAAAAGCCAGCTTTGTTTTGTAGCCAAGGCTTGTGCAAATGCAGGGAGTTGTTTGAGTCCCCAACCTCCCCATTTTTTTGGAGTGGCTATTCTAATCCATTTGACCCAGGCAAATGGTTTTCCTTCCTTTCTTCCCTTCCAAAGAAAATGACGACAGACTTGTTGAATTCTGTGGAGTATCCCTCTTGGGATCCAAGCCAGTGACATCCAAAATACAGGGGTGGCTTCTAGCACTGATTTGATAAGTATTAATCTTCCTGCCCTAGATAGGAACCTATGACACCAACAATTTATTCTTTTCTCCAGTTTAGTGATTAGCCAGGTCCAATCAACGATTTTGTACCCATCAGGCTTAAGCCTGAAACCCAGATACTTAAGCCCCTCCTTCTGATCAATAACATGAAATGGAATTTTTTGTAGAGATAGTTGTGATTCTTGCTGTGTACAATCGGATAAAGAGATGGTAGATTTATCTTGGTTGATTTCCATTCCTGTTGCTTTGCAAAAGAGATTTAGAATCTCATGCATAGATGTGGTGTCCAAAACACTACCACTCAAGAAAATTAATATGTTATCCACAAAGAGTAGATGAGTTAGATTGAAGTGATCCACAATTTTTAGTCCTCTGAGACCCCCCCTTCTTTTTTCAGAGTCAATCAACTGGCTCAATCCTTCCATGACTAAGAGGAAGAGTAACGGTGATAGTGGGCATCCTTGCCTTATTCCTCTGTCAATATGAAAGGAGGTAGTGGCTGACCCATTGATGAGTATGGAAAAAGATACAATGGAGATGCAACCCATAATCCAGTTGGTGAGAGCTGGAGAAAAAGGCAAATATGTGATTATCATTTTGATGTATAACCAACTCACTTTTTCAAATGCTTTTGATAGATCAATTTTGAGCGTAAGTCCCTTGAGTTTCTTGAGCTTAATGGAGTGTAGACTTCCTCGGCAGAGCCAATAGCATCCTGAATATGTCTATGGTGGAGGAATGCAAATTGGTCCTGGGAGATATGGGTGGATAAGATGGGCTTTATACGGTTGGTTATGATTTTGGAAATAATTTTGTACAGGCAGTTGCAAAGTGAGATAGGATGGAAGTCATTGAAAGAGGCTGGTGAGTCGGTTTTAGGGATCAAAGCCAAGTAGGTGAAATTTAGGGGGGGATGGACATGCCCAGTAGTCCTACTTTCTTCAATGACCGCCAATATGTCCTGTCCCAGTAGATCGAGAAATGCAGTGTAGAATTCAACCGTCCAGCCATCTGGACCAGGATTTTTATCCTTCTTGAACCATTTTAGTGTGCCCTCCAATTCCCCCATAGTGACAGGTTGTAGTAGGTTTTCTGCTTCATCCGGATCAACAAACCTTGGGAAGTGTCCAGCCAGGTTAATGATATTCGGGAGAGTGATGGCTGTCGAGGCTGTGAACTGGTTTTTGAAATGAGTATTCCCCATCCTGGCTAATTGAAGGTGGGTGGAGGCCCATCCGTCTTGTTCGCAAGGAAGCTACCAAATAGTGTTAGAGGCCTTCCTACCATTGGTGAAATTGTAGAAAAACTTTGTGTTTCCATCTCCACCATGGAGCCATATAGCCCTGCTTTTTAGCCTCCATAGCTCTTCCTTTTCAAGTAGGATCTTTGCCTTCTGATTTTCCAGATTCATCAGTTGGAGCTTTGTGTCATTTGATAAGTAACCAAACCCCTTTTCATCTGTGAGGTGGGCTATCTACACTTCGATATCCTTCAGGGTCTGTTCATCTCTCAATTTTTTCTTTTTTGACCATTCCTTTGTGAGAGTCCTGAGTTTATTTAAGTGACCACAAAAATCAGTAGCCACTCTCTGCTCCCTAAGAGGGGGTTGTGCCAGCCAATAATCTAATACCAAGTTGATGTATTCTGGGGCTTTTAGGAATCTAGAAAAGAATTTGAAGGGGGCACGAGGATTTTTTGAAGGGCTAGAGATTTGTAGATATATGGGGAGGTGATCAGATAGTCCTCCAGTTCCAACCCATTGCCTGTATAAGGGAAGGGTACGGAGAAGGTCTTCATGTATCAAAAAGAGATCCAGTCTCTGACCTAGGGCAACCTCTCCAGTCCTTCTGTTATGCCATGTGGGCATTTTCTTGTTCATGGAAACATCAACGAGTTTGAATGTATCCAACAGTGAGCTCATCTGGTCAGTTATAGGGTCAATCTGTGAGTGATGGCCCCATGATTCCTCCATTCCCAATGAAAAGTTTAAATCTCCACCAATGATGGTGGTGCCCATGACAAGAGAATGGTCTAACATGGTGTGCCAAAACTCAAGTCTGTTCTGGTTAGGAGCATATATGTTAATCACTTTTAACAGGATCCCCAGTTCGCTCACAAATATATCCATACCAATGAAATCAAATGCACCCTAGGATGAAATGTGCTTGACAGTTCTAGGGTTGATTCCCATAGCAAGACCCCCTGATCTGCCAACCGCATCCAATCCCTGGAAATACCAGCCCGGTAGAATGGAGTGAAGGGTTTTGGATATGATGTCAGATGTTCCAAGGGTTTCCTGGAGAAGAAGGATGTCACAGTTGGAGTTGAGTAAAAGACATTTCAGAGCTGATCTCTTATTGGTGTTGGCTAGTCCCCTGCAGTTGAAGGAGAGGCAGATCATGGGGGAACAAGGATAGAGGGCTCAGTTTCTCTAATTTCCCTTTCAATAGTGGATTGTTGACCCCACGCCACATCAGCCACCGTTGTTTTGATGGCTATTTTGATCTTGGATGGGCATCCTCTAGTGGGCTTTGTTTTGGTCTTTCTGGGGGAGGAGCCCAAGTCAAGTTGAGGAGAAATATGCCATGATCTGGATCTGAGGTTGTAGGGATGTGATCCTGCCCCGGAAGGGGAGGATGAATATGTGCGGGGGTGGAGTTACCCCAGAGTGATGTAGGTGTAGTAGAGAAAGTGGGGATAATGGTGCAAGAGATGGTGGGGATAGAATTGAAGGAGGTGGTAGGAGGGGTCATTGGTGTATGCAATGAAGTAATCATTACATCTGATAAAAATACAGTGGTTATGGGAATAGATTCATTACTCGGTTGAGGAGCTGATCCCACAGCTGATTTGGAGCACATACGAGGAGGAGAATAGGAGTCTTTCATGGTTTCTTTGCCTTCTGAGCTGCCCCAACATCAGCCTCTGGTGGTGCTTGTCCTTGTTGCTGGTCACACATGTTCTGCTCCTCTGAGATATGATGTTTTGCCCCATGAGAGGTCTCTGATGCTGACGATGAAAGTAGCGGATAGTCCTTGTATAGGTGACCCACTTTGTGGCACCTCCTACATGGGAAAAGGACTCCTTCATAGTCAAGGAGCTGTCTACGAGAGAAATGTCACTTGTGTAATGTGATATTTTCTTCAAGTCCCTCCCTGGTATCAAGGTGTACCAGAATCCTTGCCATGGTCATAATTCCGGTTTTTTCATAGGATTGATCGTGCTCAAGGTAAGTCCCCAATGCATCACCGATGCATTTGAATACCTGGGGGGTCTAGAATTGCATGGGTAAACCAAGAAGTATCACCCAAATAGGTCCTGCGCCCAATTGTTCACACTCTAGATCGAAGAGAGGATCCCATATCTTGAGTAGTACAGGTGCTAACTCTATATGCCAGTAGCGGGATAGAATCCAGTCTGTGTACTCCTCCCTATGAAAGTGGAGGGCAAACCAACTTCTAGCCCAAACCCTAATAACAGGGAGTTCCTTCAACAGAGAGCCCCATATTTCCATGGTCCATTGACAGAGATGCTCCACTGAATAGTTCTTGCCATGAACTCACCCAACAAGAACCTTCCTCGCTGTGTCCAAAGTGTCCGCCTTAGGAACATCTCCACCAAAGGTTAGGGTTATGTTTGAGTCCACCGCTTTGAGGCACCGACCCTTTTTGGGCTTGTCTATGCAACGATCAGTAGGGTGATCCTTAAGTAAACTTCTGCATGCTTCTGAGGAGCTGTGAGGGGTAAATAATGCAAGTCTAGGGTTTGGGATGGGCGAGCTGAAACATCAGATCTTATCGGTGAGTGAGGGTTATTACTGCATGAGCCTGAGTGCGCGAAGGATTGAGCGGGGTGTGAGGGGTTTGAAGGACCAGCTAGAGCGAATGAGTAGGAAGGTGCGTTCAGTGACATGGAAGGATGTAGAAACGGGGCCAGGGGAGAGTAGAAAGTGGGCGAGACTTGTAGACTAGTGCCGAGAAGGTTTAAGGTAGCCAGTGAGAGTGGAGGGCATTCCAGTCCGAGGAGGTATTCAATGTTGACAACAGGAGGGAGCCTTTTTCCAGTGGAGGGCATGTGTTATGGCGTCAGTAGTGCATCTGTCACCCGAAAAGCTTTTGTTTGCCTGGGACTAGTTTCGGGGCCAACTTGATGAGCCCAGATCTCTTGTTTGGGCATCGGCTCCTCCTCATAGTCCACGAGGTCTTCTTCTACCATCACTGACCAATAGTAAACTGACCTTCGTATTACCAGGAGAGTGTAAGACTATTGTGGAAATGGAGTGCACCAAAAAGACGGGTCGAAACCCAACAAAACTGCAACAGACAAACCAGTTAGGGTCACGAGGTCAAACAAATTTTATATTTCATAAACGTGGTCAAACCCGTGTGGTTAACCTCCAGAGAAAACCATAGCCACCACCGCAGCGTTACAGGACCAGGTCTCCATGGTGACCTAGGGTTTTTCCGCCATCGCTAAGGGTTCAGACCTCTTGAAGAAGCTAATTATATAGTACTATATTATATATATATATATATATAAACCACCAATTTATCAAATATTCATAGAGATTAAATCTCTTGAAGTGCAAGAATTTTTTGAAGTTTTTCATTCTAAAAGAGATTTGCATATCAAGAGATTTGATCCCTCTAGGTACTTGGTAGATCTATGGGTAAGATTTCAGAGCTATATTGGTTCTACATAATTACACTAAATCATTAGTTAGTTTGGCAAAAATGAATGAAAGCTATTGAATATGTTTGATATTTTTGAAGTAATATGAAGCATGTAAGTTTATGACATTACTCGTTGAGCCATATTTTATGGTCTTAGACATAAAAAAAAGTGTCTATTAACAAATCAAAATGATTTTATCTTGATAATAAAAATTAACCAAAAAACATATAAGTTTTATTGGCATTATAACGATTATAGATCCATCTTAACCACAGATCTAGCAAGCTTTGAAATGGATTAAATATCTTGAGGTGAAAACCTCTTTTAGAGTGCAAAACTTGAGCAAAAAAGGTTTCCAGTTCTAGAGATTTGATCCTTCTTAGCTCTTGATAGATTTGTGGTTAAGATGGATCTATACTTTTCATTATTTAAATTTCATATTTGAATGTATAAATTGATTCGACGAAATAAAAATCAAAACTGACCAAAAAAATATAGGTTTTAGGTTTTTGTGGTTGGGATTGTTGAGAACGAAAGAAGATCCACATATTTGAGGGTTTCAGTCGAGATTTCCGAACCACCAACTAGTTCCATCTTTAATACATGAGGAAATATGAAGATAAGATAGAGAAATAAATATTGTGAGCAGAGTATGAGGTGCACCATTCAAAACCATAGCAGTTGACTTGAAATAAGCTGATATTTGGAAATTGGGGAAATGTGAAGGATAATAAATGTATCTCCACATAGAAGATACAATTCGAGTATGTTGAATGCTATTAAGTTGGCACAATATTTGATTTTATGATTTATTCCAATATATTTCAGAAAGACATGTTTATCTATGCAGGTTTTCGAGAATTCAAGATTAGCTGCTCTTCGTTTGATCTTAGTACAAAATTTGTCAAGTAACTAAACTTCATCATGAATTCCCCTTTCATACTAGGTTGTGATTATAGTTTTGAGGGTTCCATGGTTGGGGTTGTTGATTAATGGAGGAAGATCCACATATTTGAGGGTTTCAGGTAACATTTCAGAACCAACAACCAAGTCCATCTTTAAGACATGAAGAAATATGAAGATAAGATAGAGAAATAAATAGTGTGAGTAAAGTATGAGGTGCACTAGTTAAAACCATAACAATTGAATAGAAGGTGCAATTCAAGTCTGTTAAATGCTATTAAGTTGGCACAATTTTTGAATTTGTGATTTAAGCTAATTTGTTTCAGGATGACATGTTTATCTCAACAAGTTTTCAAAAATTCAAGATTAGATTCTCTTTGATTGTTCTTAATATGAAAATTTTCAAGTAACCAAACTTAATCATAAATTCCCCTTTCATACTTGGCTGTGATTATAAATTTTTGGTTTATGTGGTTGGGACTACTGATCAATGGAGGAAGATCCACATATTTTAAGGTTTTAGTTAATTTTTCAAAACCACCACTTGGTCCAGTCTTTGAGACATGAGGAAAGATGAAAAGTACTGATGCAGGAGCATCCAACTAAGGGCACCATGACCAAGTGTTGGTCTCAGCTGAGGAGGAGAGGTTTATAATCTTTTAGATTTCATTTATGTTTACTAATTAAAAACAATGTAGGAACTTGTTTTGTTTTATTATCAGTTAAATAGGTTTTTAGGGACAACACAGTTAGGTGTAGGTGGTTATAGCCACACTATTGTTTTGTATTTCTTTTATTTATCTTACAACTATTTATTTTTGAAAAAAAAACAGAATGAAATATATTATCTATGTATTCCACAGAACGAGAAAACTAAAACATCAAGATATTTATCAACTGTGTAATTGAAGAAACAACTACAAACAGTTTGCATAACTATATTGTAACATTACAAAACAAATGTACCACAATAAAAGGTTCGAAATTCCAGCATAAAAGAGTAATACAAATATAGACATTTTGCATTCCTGAATCCATTTGTCTAGATACTATTTTATTATCTAATTTCTATCATTTGTAATGTAAAGACAATTGTATAATTTACCAGAAACCCTTCGAGATTAAACAAAGACGAAGTTCTAGTACCAAGTGACAAGCAGAGATACAACTTCAAAATCGAAGACAGACAAAGGCACAATATCAGTGCGAAGACTGAGCAGACAGTTCCAGTGATATCAACAAACTACAGAAGTACCAAATTATGCTACAACCGAAGCCGTTCATTAAACAAATACAACCACAGAGAAGAGCGTTCATAAAAGAGGTAACCCTGTACATCAAAAATTCTTTTCATTCATCTTTAAAAGCAATTACAGTATCGAAACTTGCATATAAACTATAAAACTACAAGTTCTAAAGTCCAGCGAACATAAGGCCGAGAAAACCCTCCTTCAGGAGCAGAACAAAGAAATGAGGGTTAGGATTATAACCCTTAAATCATTATAGACTACTAAAGAATCAATGAAATCAAACACAACTGAACTCGAAGGCCGAATTTCCATCAAGAAAATGACAATACAACAGAGACCCAAGTCGACCGACTACACTACAGAAGGAAGCAACTAAAGAAATCCTCAACTAAACAATTGCAGCAAGGAATGATCCTACCGGTTCCATTCGAAGGAAGGGCCAAGTAGTGATCCAACCAAAAGTCATGACAACCTGCACAAGCACCATAACAAAGAATTAGCATCGTCAACTAAAGGTTAAAGGAGAAAATGGATGACCGATAGTAAGAGAGAAGAAATACCGAAAATACTTACTAGTTCAAAATCCAACACTGGACGAAGGACCCACACTTGGGTCACGACCGTTGCAAGAAACCTTGCTCACAAGGATCAGTAATTGTTAGCACACAAGAAAAAGTGTTGAGAAAACATTTAGTAGAGAACAAGTTAATACCTTGCCGGAGTTGAGCGAACGTAGAGGAAAGGGTCCTTTTGAGGCTACAACCTGTGTTCACAACACACAGACAAGTCAAACAACAAAATAACCATACAGGTAGCTAAAGAAACCATTAAGAAAGCTCAGCAGAATGCGTGAGGAATGAAGAAGAGACAGTGAGCATCAGACCACCGAGATAGCAGAGAAACCCTCACAACAAAGCCGATAACCAAACGATAGAGCCGAGCTAACCATAAAGTAAATACAAATACAAAGCACAGTTATATCACCTACCAATAAAGAAGCCCATAGTAGGCTTGAACAGAGCATCGACTTGAAGCACTTAAAGTCACCAATAGAACCGATGAGCAAAGCTTTCACACCAAACAAAGCAGAGCAAAAATGACAAGGTAGCAATGAAAGGGTTAGGGTTTAGCCAAAAGCGGGAAGGAAACCCAAGGCCAGGACAACTGTCCTCTCAGCGTACAGGGTAATAAATACAAACATCAATGCAACCAAAAATATCCATGCTAATCCTTGTTTATCAAACTAATTACACAATTGTTGACTAAATCATTTGCCAATTAATAATTATTGTGGTGATTAAATCATAAGTCAAGGGCTGGTCCCATCATAGTGGTATCAGAGCAGGATTTAGAGTTTGTCTGAGAAATGGAGGTAGGAAGACAAGGTCATGGAAGAGGTGCCCGGAGGATAGTAGAGGAAGGATTGCTAAGGATGACTAAGTGGGTCTTTATTAAAGTGGGTGAATTAAAAAATAGAAAGTGAGATTTAAATGTGCATTTAATCTTAGCCATTGATCTAAATCTATTTCAGCCATTGGATTTAGAGATCACCCAAAAGTCACTTAGGATCACCCAAAAGTCATTTGGGGTTGTGTTAAGGGAGGAAAATGAGGAAAAGATCATTCATTCTTTCATGAGCAGATTGGGAGAAGGAGAGCAAGAGAGCAAGGGAGATTTCTGGACAGGAAGGAGAAGGAGGCAACAGCTTGGCACATATACCAAGGCAGCTCTTCATCAAATCCATACAACTGAAAGAACAAGCAGAAAAAGCTGATTTTTGCTGAGAAAACAGAGAAAATTTGATTTTTGGGCATGAATTTCAAGGAGACAAATTTCGGCACAGAAATCTAGGTCTGTCCGTACAGTCCGTACGGTCGTCTGTACAGTCTGTACGGTCTGTACATCTGTACGTCCGTACATCCGTACGGTCTGTACCACGCGTACAACAAGTTTCTAGGTTGCCTGTTGGGCTGAAAACAGATAAGTTTGCTTGTTGGAAAAATTAGTTTTGCTGTAATTTTTGCTGAAACTTTTCTCACTGTAAAAAGCATTTTTCCAGAAATAAAGAAGAGCTCTCAAACTAGTTTTCCCCAAGAGTTGTAGGGGGTTTTTCCACGGTCACACTGACCAAAAATATCAGTGTTTAAATGTGTTTTAATGGTTGTTTATTACTGCTGATTTTTATTTCTGCAATTTCCAGCGTTCTGTAAAATTTCCAGAATTTGTGTTTTCAGCAAATTTATTTTTTTTCAGCTTGTTAAATGTATGGTTATGGGAAAGTGCATTTAACTATATGGGAGAAATAAGGGGAAACTGAAAACCAGGGTGGGAAAATAGAAATTTTTACAATATTCTGATACTAAAATGAACTAGTGAATTAGATCGTTGCGAAGAACATGATTAATGATAGCATTGAAATAAATTGATAGACTCAAGAATGAAAATAAAGATCTAGAAATTAAATAAAGAAGTATGGTCAAGGAAATAAACACGTAAAATATTCAATTAGAGGCATCCAATAGAAGAATGTAAGTCTTAGAAAAGCAACTTCAAGAAAAGGAAAGGCATTGTGAAAAATTAGAATCGGAAGTCATGACACTAAGGGAAGATTATTAGAAAACAAAAAAATGGGTAAAGGCATCTGAATTACAAGAGAATATTATCGATGAACAATTCTCTCCTCTAATCAATACATCCATTGGATACAACCACATCATTTCATATCAACAAGACAATAACAAGGAATAACACAAATCTCCTTAAAAGAAAATTGAATCAGGTTCATCAAGATCGATCCCCAAGTATAAGAGATGTTTTTATGGATATTTTTTTCTTCTAACTCATTTGGGCATAAGGGAGCTGATTCTAGGTCAAGCATTTGAAACGGAAGCACGCTATCCTCTAGTTCCATGAGATTTGATAAGTTTGAAAGAATGATTAGAAATTGCAGGCAGATTTGGAGGAAGAAGGTGCAATAGTTAGAGAGTAGGGAATATAGACCCTACTAAAATCTAGTGTACTTAATGAATACTTTTAATAGAGAGTGTAGAAGTAAATGAGATGTATGCAACCTCATGGAAAATAAATGATGATTATTAGGTCCACATGATCAATGGAATATGATCTCAAGGGGAGCTATGCATGTGTGCCTTAATGATGATGGTTCCATATGTTATTATGTTTGTCTGATAAAGTGACTGTGACTAGGAACAAACATATTTATGGGGAGATGTTGGCAGGAAAAATAAACATTCCATATTTTGTACATGTTTCTTATGAATGAAAGTCATGTGTATATATGGTTATTGGCTTATACAGTCACATATGCTTCTCTGTGGTGATAAAGAAGTGGCTCAAATTTAGGCGGAGCTTTTCATATGCCTCCATTAGTTCATTATTGGAATTTTGATCTAACAATGGTCTATTGCAGTTTTTTGATGATGTCCTTATAGAAATGTGTGAAATAATATTGGTTCATGATGAGTGATGAATTGTTGCAATTTTTTATCACTACTATCAATCTGTCTCTTTGTTGTTGGTGAGAAGGATATAATGTGATCAAATTTGATGATGAAAAGTTGGCACGGGTTTAAGGGGAGCATCCTCTATGCATCTAATGGCTCACTGTTGGCATTATGGTCTCTTGAGAACTCTTTATTGCATGATTTTTCCTATGATGAGTTCATGGTTGTTACTGTTGTCATCAATCCTATTATTATTCACTACTGGAAAATATATGTGCTACTGTCACTATGACATGGGTTATCAATGATGTTTGGATTGCATGTGATGAAGTTATGGATGATTCCTTATTGGATAAATAAGTCTTTGTGATGCACTTGATAAGGAATATATGTATACTATCCTTACTGTTGATGTCGGTTGATAATCAATATGTTGTTAATCTATTCTATTCTACTTAATGTCTTGTGATGTTGGAGGTTCCCTTAGTTGTTAGCGCATGGAGAAAATTTGTATATGCTTCCTATGATGTTGTGGTCCAAGATGTTGATATGATCTTGCTACTTGAATATTGTGGGTCTTCCCATATATGTATAATGTATGTTGACCTTCATGACAAGAATTCAAGGAGATTAGTTGCTAACAGAGCCTTATTGCAAAAATCTTATGTTGTTGCTATAATTTCTTAGTATGCTTAGATATATTGCATATTTGGCCACATGATGATGCTACATAGTCTTAACTAATTGATTTATTCTTGATGATCAAGATGTTCTTGATGCTTATGATTGTGTTGCATATGCCCATTTGGAGCATGGGGGTTACTGATGAGTATCATGGTTTCTCTACAAAGGATACTTCATTGTTGAGATTCTTGTTTATGGTTATAGATGTCAAATATGTCTCTTGATGTAAATGTCATGAAAACACACATGTCATAATCATTGTAAAACTTAGTCATGTATGGGTTATTGGGATTAGATCATGCTATGTATGTAATCCCATTATTTTGGGTGATTGATGTAAAATGTTGGGTCAAATGTGTAACCCCATTATGTTGGATGACTAATCATAGAGTCATTGATTATAGGAAATTTCATGAATAATTAGGTATTTGATTCATGAAGTCTTGTATTTTTATTGCATATCTTTAGAAGCTCTAGCATATGATGAGGGGGAGCATGTTCAGTATGCATATTTCATGATTCATATTAATAGATCCTTACAAAGGGAAGTACTTCATTAAACCTAGTTTAGCCCTTTTCCCTTGATGTCAAAGGGAGAGAGAAGACTATGTGTTTGCAGGTGGTTTGTTTACAGGTGGTTTCCAAACACCAAAGAGGTTGCCAAAGTCTAAAGGGGGATATTTTTGGCATTATGGCTAGTGTGTTTCCCTTGATGGAAACCTGCTTGGAAAACATATCTTGTTTGTGTAGGAATTTACAGGGTAAGTTCCTCAGAAAGAACACCAAAAGGACACCGCTCACAACCAGATCACAAATCAATACACCAGTATTTTTGACGTGGTTAAAACCCTCAAAGAGGGAAACAGTCCACGGCCTGCGCCAACGTGGCTACTACAGGCAATTTATTAATAAGAGAATGAAAATTTACATAAGCTTTCTCTCATAGACGGATTACCCGAACAATGACCCTCCATGCACTTTAAATAGAACTCATGGACCAATCGGGTGTCAAGCCAGGGATCAAGTGTCGGTAATACCGAGGAGAGAGTGAACCGTCGGATCACTACATATCGTGACCGTCGGATTGTAAGTTACAAAATGTACAACGGTAAAGAAACACACTTTACCTAACTCTATACCTAACTCTATACTAGACCAAGTTGAACTTAACTATTTCCTATGTGTCGGAATATCCTAACATCCCCCCTTAAGAACAACTTGGGATAGGATTGAAGGATTTACAAATATGACACAAGAGGAGAAGGAAGGAGGCACTAGAGCCTATCCCCCCTTAGTGGCAACTTCCTGAACTCCAAGCATATATCGAAGTTTAGTGAACTTCGCCTCTGTGAGAGCCTTTGTGAAGATGTCTGCAACCTGATCATCTGTTGAACAACATTGCACTTCAAGAACATGGTCATGAATGAGCTTTCTGATGAAGTGCATGTTTAGTTCAATGTGTTTGCTGCGCTGATGTTGAACTGGATCTTTGCAAAGCTGAATGGCACTTTGATTATCACACCAAAGTGTAGTCGGATGTTGCTGCTCAAAGCCAAATTCTGATAGGATCTGACGAAGCCACAAGGCTTCCTTACTAGCTTCCACGGCACCACGATACTCTGCTTCTGCTGACGAAAGAGAAATGGCAGCCTGTTTCTTACAAGCCCATGTAATAGGTCCTGAACCAAGAGTGAAGACATAACCGACAGTAGACTTCCAATCATCAGGGTCACCAGCCCAATCAGAATCAGTGAAACCAACTAATAGAGGAGCTGCTTTGGCACTGATACCATGTAGGAATTTACAGGGTAAGTTCCTCAGAAAGAACACCAAAAGGACACCGCTCACAACCAGATCTCAAATCAATACACCAGTATTTTTGACGTGGTTAAAACCCTCAAAGAGGGAAACAGTCCACGGCCTGCGCCAATGTGGCTACTACAGGCAACTTATTAATAAGAGAATGAAAATTTACATAAGCTTTCTTTCATAGACGGATTACCCGAACAATGACCCTCCATGCGCTTTGAATAGAACTCATGGACCAATCGGGTGTCAAGCCACGGATCAAGTGTCAGTAATACCGAGGAGAGAGTGAACCGTTGGATCACTACATATCGTTACCATCGGATTGTAAGTTACAAAATGTACAACGGTAAAGAAACACACTTTACCTAACTCTATACCTAACTCTATACTAGACCAAGTTGAACTTAACTATTTCCTATGTGTCGGAATATCCTAACAGTTTGTAGGTGGTTTCCAAACACCAAAGAGGTTGTCATCAAGTCCAAAGGGGAAGACTGTTTGCATTATGGCTAATGTGTTGTCCTTGATGGAAACCTACTTGAAAAACATATCCTTGTTGTCAACTTGGTTATAATATGTTGTTTATAGAATTGTTACATATGACATGATTAATGGTACAAATGTTACAGAGAATTGGAAGTTTAGTTACATAATGTATGGAAGGAGTGAAGTTTGAAAGGTGCATGTGACCCCTGTGAAGAAAAGTTGCATATATACACAATTTTAGTGAACAAAAGTCATGTACATACTCCAAACCATGAAAAACAAGAAACCATGAGTTGCTGCCAAGGTAATTGCTCATTAGCAACAGAAACGTCTATTTGATCTAGTCAAATGAATACCATCAACATTACGTAAGGATTTTCCTACGGTATTCGTAAACAAAAAATCTATGTCAGGACATGAAGATAAAGGAGTTAAGTGTTAAATAAAATGGTTTATTCTTGTGTGATATGATTTGGAACAGGTGTGCACTAGGGAGAAAAGATAAGGCTCAAATCTGGAAGATTTGAAGTTGTATTGAATATATGCTTGATTGATTTTCCTGATGCAAAATGTTTAAATTAATAACAATGAAAGATATGTGATTATGGTAGAACTATGTATATAGATACTGAGATATGTATGTGTGTAGAGATCTAGGTTTGACATGTGATTTGCAGTGAAGTTTTGATTTAGTAATTTAGAGATTCGTATGCAGTTTTTCTTCTGTAGAGTCACATACATACATGGATATGCCCCGTAGTAATCATGTATATATTCTAAAATAATTTTCTTTATACTGTTGTCGAACTTGGGTTTTGGTATATAATATTTTGAAATATATATGTAGGTTTTATGCATGATAAGCACATAAATAAACATATCTTGTTAATTGAATTCGCATATATATTCCAGGGTTTGAATTGCTTCTTGAAGATAACAATTAATGAATTTTGTCTTATTTGTTGTTGTTCGTCAATGATGCCATTGTTATCTGGGAATAGTGTCCACTCGGATGTTGCTATTCCCACTAAGATGGGTCGCTATCTTAGAAACAAACAATCAAAGTCTACTATTGTTTCCTTTTATGAAAGTAGATGAGAGGAGGACCAAGAAGACCAACCTGAGTCTTGCGCTTGATTTCCTCTCCTTCTTGATAGAGCTTCGCCGCTTCTTCTTTGTCTGCCCAGCTTCAAAAGAACCTGTGGAATCACAGCAACATACTACTATCCAAGAAAAGAGGATCTAAATTCATAAATAATACAGGATCAGATGTGTATTAACCATATACATGCATATATAAACAAGTACACAAGAATATGGAAGGAAACAAGAATAGCTTTATTCAGATGAAAAGTAGCAAGAGGATTACAACCATGTGCTTTGACCCAACATCATCCTCCAGCTAAGAAGCCCTTCTTCACCTCAAGCAAATCTAGATCACCCAACACTGATAATGTACACCAGAATACCAACAACACTTCTCTATAAGATACAAAATTCCAGCCTCTGGATCTCTGTGATGAGGGATCCATATATAGATGGTTACAGAGAGGTGAGTCATCTTTTGGGATCTTGATTAGTGTCTTCTCTCTGATAGTTGCTGCTTCAACTTGGAGAATGATGATCTCTTACTCATCCCTGGTCGAAAATGGAGTGGCAAGTGTCAGAGGGGAAGCTTCTGGAAGATTCCATGATCTTCCACCTCGCTTTTTTGTCCCTGCCATTTGTCCATTCCTGACCATCGCACCCTACAGAGGAGCAAATTAGTATGCATCACACCTTGTACATTGGGAA
>APFE031139011.1:132222-217811 GCA_000404065.3 Pinus taeda | reverse complement strand
AGTTGTTAACAGGCGCGAGAGGAATCACCAATAATGACAATGACCCTCAAGGTACTACAGTACAATTCACGTGGTGTGAAAAAGGACTTGGCGTCGAACACCACGCAAAATCTCTCGGTCGAAGGCCATTGATGTAAACATGTCTCCGAAAGTGAGAAACTTGCCATTGAGGCATGCAAGCTTCAAAGTACTAAAAGGGTTGTTCCTAAGTCAACTTCTTGGATAATGAGCTGATGTCGACAAGAAGCGACCTATCGTAGGAGGGCCTTAATGAATCCCACATCAACGACACGGAATGAAGCAAATGATTTTGGAGGTGAAAACAAACTGAAGATACAGGGTTCAGGGTAGCGGTCATGAAGGAATGAAGCACGAATGTATTGCAGTGGGCGAGACACAGGTGAATTGTCTAAATGACTTCTCTTGAACATATCGGCGACACTGACGATGGATTGGTAACGTTAACCCCAAAGATGGATGGTGTGACAGACCAATGGTGATGACCAGTGAACGGAACAACCCAACCCAACATGGATGCAGAAGGAAAGTGTCATGTTCAAGAGCGACTTGCTACCAATAAAGTTTCTTCAGGTTTTCTTCCCAATTTTCCCTAGTCATTGCTGACCAATACCTCTTTATTTTTGTCAAGCTTGAGGAGGATAACATATGCTTGTTCTATAATCTGCCATTTGGGCGAACCTGTCGCTATATTTTAGCGAGCCTAGCGAAAGTGAAACTCGTTCTCGTCCATTTGGATGAGTTTGTCGCTATTTGGTTTTAACGAGTTTAACAACAAAGATAACTCGGTCTCTTTAAATTTTAGAGAGTCTGAAAGAAACGGAAAGGAGACTCCAAATATTCTTTTTCGTTGTATAATCCCTTAAGTCCGAAAAGGCGTAAAATAATACAAAAGGGATGAATTTTCGATCGTTTTAACGAGCCGAACAATACAAGCGCTCGATCTTTTTGTGTAAAATCCCTCAGGTTCAAAAAGATTAAAATCTAGAGGAGGGATAGCACTTCCGATGCCTTTAACGAGCCGGAGAGGCCAATCGCTCGGCAATATTTTCATATTTTACGAGTCAGGTGAAAAGAGCTTAAGAAAGACTTTGTTTTCGAGGAACGAGTGATGGTTCAGGTAGCAGCTGATTCCAGGTAAGATTGGAATTTTTCCAATCACGGTAGTGTCACAAGATGGCTAACAAATCACTCTCATAGATGTTCCTCGAAGGGTAAAGCAATCATATGGGGGTGAATGATCGGCTAAAACAGAGTGGAGGTGATGGCGAGAACACGACCAAGGCTCAAAAGCTGGTGATAAGGCATTCACAATGGTTATTTACCGGTTCATTTTTTAATGAGCTTAAACGCTGGGGGAAACATTTGCTCATGACTTATGCTTATTTTTTAAGGAGCTTGAACTATGCGCTAAAACTGCTCGTGGAGGGTTTATTTTTTAACGAGCTTGAACTCTGTGACAACATTGCTCGCGATGATGGTCATTGAGTTTTTGATTTACCCTTAGCATTTCGCTCTTTCAAAGATTGCACTACCTATTCATTTGCTTCATCGAACAGATTAGAAATGAAAACATATGCTTGATAACTAAGTTAAAAACACTAATATTTTACTTGAATTACATGCATAGTAAATTAAAAGTGACTTTTACCTCTCATTTTACCGTTTCATTTGAATTTGGTTTGTTGGAGCTCTGGAGGTGCTTTCCCCCCCTGATTTTCACCAGCGGATTCTGGGAGATTCTGTGGACGATTCGTGAC
Organism: Pinus taeda; assembly: GCA_000404065.3. Taxonomy (NCBI): domain Eukaryota; kingdom Viridiplantae; phylum Streptophyta; class Pinopsida; order Pinales; family Pinaceae; genus Pinus; species Pinus taeda. Next base: position 216,033 of record APFE031139011.1, on the reverse strand, counting down.
GCCGTTCAGACTGGGTAAGAGCTAAACTTGTGCTCTTTCATTACATGCCTTTCATTTTGGATTTTGAGCTTACTTCCTTGTCCTGCTAAGCCCCTGGAGTTAGAAGAACTCGCCCTAGGACCATCGCACCCTTCCTTAGTCGAAAGGTGCAATGCATATTGATCTCTGCACTAACTAGTCAGTATGCATCACTCCTAGTACACTTCCTGGGGTGCGATGGACACAGGGAGGAAAGTTTTTGCATAGCTTCCTCATGAGTGTTTTGCCTGTTTTTTACCAAATGAAGATCCTGATTCTTCCCTTGTTTGTTTTTCAGAGATTCATCTGAGAAAAATGGTTGTTACATGGTGAGAACGCGAGCATGAAGAAGAGGATGTTGTTGCTTTACATGATCTTGGCACGGTAGCTGCATTACGGAACTGTAGCTTGTTGAATTTTTTCCGTATCTCTAGCATGAGGCAAAAAATTAGTTTGTTGCAGTATTTCCTCAATGCCTAGGATCCTATCTGTTACACTGAAATTTGTCACCATGACTATCTGGAGTTAATATGGCCCCATCAATAGCCATATTGTCCTCCTTGTCAAGCCCCATACCTCTACTCTTCATGTCAAAACTTCAAAAAGAGAGAAAGTCACTTAAAAACATGTTTATCTCTGGGTACGCGGGTTCTCTCTACTTTGCCTGCGTGTACGCACTCCAAACACAATGTACCTGCGTATTTGTACGCTCTGTAAGCCAAAGGGGGTGCGTACCCCTGTAAAGGTCAAAAGGCGCGAGTTTCATCTCTAAAAAGTTACTTGTGGTCACTTCTAGAGCCTTCTAGAAGAGTGTTTGACGTGTATTGAGCGCCTCCAGATGGTTCATGCTCCCCTATGATAGAGGAACTTATCCCATCAAGAGAGGAGCTACCCCATCCAAAAGAGGGAGTATCCCATTGATGTTGGAACTGAATAACTTCCTCTAGAACACTATAAATACAGGCCTTGGGCCAGAGGAGGGGAGGTTGAAAGCTGAACATTCCAAAGGGTAGATGCTGCTGGAATTAGGACTTCCATTGTAAACTTGTGAGGAGAGATTACCATCCTTTCTTGTTGCCATATTGGAAGTGGGTGAGCTTGTCAAAGTAGAGGAAAACTCTTGCTGGACCCTGGTAGGAACTTGCACAACACCAAGGCTCAGGTTGTAATGGTTTCTTTTTTGTTTCCTTAATACAAATAAGTCCATTCTTCTCAATGATTTGTTGTTAATGAATTGTTTCATATACTCCTTGGTCTATATGTTGAATATGCTTTGTTTTATGGAATATTCAGGTGTTATGTAATCGTTTGATTGTTATTGTATGCAGGTTTCGAAGTGAAGGAGGAGCTCATCTGGATCGACGAGGCTAGACTACTACAACAGCGTTGGACTTCAGGTAGGATCGAAAACACTTGGTTTCTCGTATGATAATGCATGTTTGGAGAAGGATTGCTCTTAATTGTCTTGTTTGTCACTAGAAAGTCTTAGGCTTCTAGGGAGGTTGGTTTTGTCCGCAAGATTAACTCTTTCCGCATGACAGTCCTCTTCATACAAAATATACAATCACTATTCTTTTAAACTTTTCTTTATACTACTAACATTCGTATGTATAGGTTTTTAAATCAAAAAGATTCTTGTTAGGATGAATAATCATTAGATTGAATCTACCCTCACTATATGATCTCTTGTCATTTAATCATTCTTGTGAAACCCTAACCCTTAGGGCTCACTGTAAAACCTTAGACTCTTAATACTAAGGGTATGTCAATGTTGATTATGAAACCCTAGTCCTCTTAGGGTTTGTCCAAAACATATAATGAAATCCTTTTCCTTTGAAATTTAAGGTTTTCATAATGTTGTAAAATCCTAGTCCTTTAGGGCTTACTATTAATATCTAGGTCATATAATGAAACCTTGTATTTTTAGGGTTTGTTGGTTTGGTGTTTATGAACAAAACCCTTGTAATATATAAAGTAAGATCCTATGAATGAAATCCTAGGTGTATATTTTTTCACATGATTGAGACCCTAGTATGGTTAAAATTGTTGTATATCTAACTTTGATGTATTTCTTTTTGGTTTTATCTAGTAGATATTGATGTGAAATCCTAATACATCATAGGTATGTATATGCAAGTATATTAACTTAATTTTTGATACTCATGTTTCAGTTTGTGAAATCTAGATTTTGTAACAAAACCATAATAGAGATTGATATTCTAAGACATCGTGATATTGTTTAGATTTTATGATAAAATCTAGGGTTTGCAAAGGACCCTAGTAGACTCTGACATGTAATTCTAATAGCATATTTTTCAAACCTTAGATATATAGTAGTATGATTGGATTGTTATTCGATTTTTATCTAAGGATTTTTGTTTCGAAGATGTAGTCTAGGGTTATTAAAAAAAACCTAGTGAGATATTGAAGTATAGTATGTAAAAAGATGTGACCCTTACTGATTATGAATCCAACTAAGTTTTAGTATTTGATGTCTAAAGCCTGAATGTTTTGATGCTTCCATTGCAATGACATAGTTGAGTTCATGCTTCTGTATATTTGTATTTGGTGGTACTTGCTATTAAAGTTTTGTAGGTGCATAATCTTCAAGATGTTGAACATGTTCATGATTGAATATGATAAGAATGATAAGAATGATCAAGGAAGCTATAAGAATTATGACGATCAAGATGGCCTTGATGACATGAGAAAGAATGAAGTATATTTGATGTTGTTATTATCCCCAATTTAAGAGGGATACTAGAAAAGGTACATCGACCTAGTTGAGAGGGAAGGCATATCATGACAGTCATAATGAGTACCTTGAAGAAATAATGAAACCAAAGAATTAATAAATAACTACAAATGGATGTCCATGGAAATTTCTTGAAAAAAAACTGAATTTGTATTTGGTGCTACTAAAAAAGTGAAAGGAGAATAAATCTTTTGACAAATTGTATTTGGATATATTGATGATGATATAAGTAGCGTCAAAATTATTCAGGACCCCAAAAGGTTTTTGTTTGTTCACGATCTCTCTGTAAAAAGGTTGAACGTTCCAAGTGATGGATATATATATATATAGAGAGAGAGAGAGAGAGAGATATCTATAATTTGGTTGATAAGCATAGATGAAGCATATTTTGGGAACAAGATGCTTGGGAGGACATCTGGTTGGCATATGTTTTGATGTATATATCCCAAACTATGGAGGGTTTCATTGGTCATAAATATCTAACCTTGGATACACACCTAGATCCATGGGTTGGTGTTAGAGTGGAATCCTAATGGTACCTATACAGGCTGAATATTCGAAAACACCTTAGTCCGACCTTATTAGAGTACCTTGGTTAGGTATATAATATGTAGCACTATGTTTGGTTTGAACTCTTCATAGATTATATCTTTTTGAGATCATCCATGTACCTCTGTATATATATATGTAATTATGAATACCTCCCTAGTTACGAGGGAGTGTTGAAAAATGTAACTAGTATCGATCTTCATAATTGTATTTGAGTCGTGATGTAATGTATTTGTCAAAAGAAAGAAAAATAAATTTTATTATAAAATAAATTGACTTATTAAAGCATGGGTTTCATGCTTGCGTTAATGATTAATATGTCAAAGCCTCCATTGTAGGCTTCTAGGGTTTATTTCAAGTGTCCCTATCCATGTCAGAATATAAAAGACCCTTCTTGGGTTTCATCTATCAATAAATAAATTTATTTTAATGTAAAATAGGTATTTTAGGTCTCTTCCACCAAGTTAGCCTCATCAAGGGAATTCAACCTCACACAAACACTATATAAAGGCAACAATTAGACCTCATTTAGAGCATCAACTCAAGAAGTTTGATCTGTACTTGCTAGAGGCAGAAAAAGGGTGTGAGTTCAAGGAAGAGGAAGAAAACCCTAATGAAGAATAAGGAAGGTATTTTCGAGGAAAAGGAAGTCAAAATTTCTCTCTCCTTGTCTCACACTTCCAAAGTTGTTGGATTGTTGTTGGGCCAAAATTCTCAAGTAGCCGAGGGTTGAAATTATGGGTTGCTTCTCGGTTATAGATACTCAATAAGAAGGGGAAACTAAAGTTTTTTGAACCATATTGGAAGGCTTAATTGGTGGATGAGGAAGGTCTTCTAGTCAAGGCTAAGTTCTTGGTCTATCACAATTTGATTAGTGGAAGAGTTTGACCGGGGTTTCCCATAAAGAGAGGCTTTAGCCTTGACTAAGTGTCTGCATCTAGAGTCATTGATCTTCGTGTCTTGTTTTGATGATTTCTTGATGAAACTAAGATAAAAGAATAACATAAAGAGAAGATAATAAAACTGCAAGAATATCACAAGTAATTATCAACATAATAAAATATTTCTGCCTTTCTGATTTTCTACTAGAGGTTGGGGTTTGCAAAGGATGGAAACACCCTTCTTATTGATTTTATCAATTGCAATGAGTTTTGTTGGCTTGAATTATAAAATATTAATCTATAAGTGTGATAATTATTATGAGAATGATGTTTCTTTCTCCAATCCCCGGAGAGATGGGGCATGCTGAAAAATTAAAAAACTCGAGTTACTTTTTCTAGTAGGAGGAGAAATATAAAATTCTATGGTGAAAATGAGGGTGTTGAGAGTGGAAGTGGTTAATTAGTGACTAATGAAGGCCATTTTATATATAGGGAATCATATGTCATACTTGCTGAAATTATGATGTTTTATGCTACAACAATTACTTATTCCAAAACTTCTTTGTTCTGCAATATTAATTAAGCAATTGTAGGTAGAACATACACCATATAAACCATATGAAAAATAGAATACAACTAAGAACACAAGTAGACACAAAGAATTTAGGTCCAATGACAAGGGAGAAACCCATAAGGGGAAAACCCAACTAGTTTCTTCCTCTATTAGAAATCAAATTTTCATTAGAGATACAAAGTATAATGAGAGATCAAGAGAATGAGTAAGTTCAACCAAATTTGAACAAGCTGTAGCATGAAGATCGGTAGTAACAATAATATATGCACATACTAAATCAAGCTTCCCTTCAACTAAATCAACACTAGAACACTGAAGAATTGAATCAACCTTGGCTCACCAAGTTCTGTTTTTACTCTCCAAGTATCTCTCTCACAACCTTCTTCAACTCTTTCCAACTCTCTCTAAAGTTTGAATTATTCTTTCAAAATACAAGTAGAGAGGGAAGAAAGAATGAGACACATATATATAATATGAGAAAACAATCCATGCCATAAAGGAGGAGTAACTCACATGCCAATAGGGAGAGTAACATATGCACATTTAGAAAATGTAACTCATGCCATTAAGGAGGTACACATGCCTTTGTAACTTATGATTTTAACAGAGTGTGTAAAGTATGCATTAAAGAGTTCGTAAGAGAAATATTACATGACATGATTTAATGAGAGCGTAAGAAAGTGTAAGAGGAAACTCTTATGACAATACTTTATCGAGTGTAAGAGAGTGTAACAACATTAATGAGAGTGTAAGAGGAATATTCCATGCCAATAATGAGAGTATAAGAGAACATTATTGAGAGCCATGATTGAGTGACTTGAATTTATTTTTAATAATAATAGTATCATAAGAATAATAATATAATATTGATGATTAATTCAAAATTTAACTATTAGGATTGATTGATGATCAAAATGGGTTTTCCATCAACAATACTTAATTACTAATTGAAGCAACGTGAATTACTATTTTTGAAAAGTCATATTTGAGACTTTCTATTTTTAGAAATTCATCCCAGAGCTGCCAAATTTTCAAGAACACTTCTATTATTGGGAATGAGATGTCATTTGTATATTAGATCCATTTTATATATTGGGCACCATATTTCATACTTCCATGTTTGGGCATGATGTTCAATTTTGTATATTGGGCATTTTGTTCCATTTTAATAAAAATGTATAGTTGAGACAATTTATGTGTGTGTAGTGCAGGTTATATGAATTGAAGCATCTGTTTATTTGACATTGAAGTGCTACATGCTAGGATTAATTTGTATATATCTTGTGATGATGCATATGATATATGGTGAAATGACACTCTGACATGCTACATATTTGAAGATGCTTGGCTTAGGTTTTCAAGATATGTTAGTTAGGTGTAGTCTTGGTGATACACATAGTTGATGTTCATACAAAACTAGCAAGATCACACCAATGTTGAACTGTGACTAGGATTCCTAAGTACTATGCAACTATTATGTGAAATGAAAAGTATAACCTTGTGGAAACTCCCTTCCAATCTCATTATCATCCAAAAAATGAGTGTTGTGTTTAACTTAGGGAAATTTATTCGGGATTGAATATCAATTAGATTTCCTAGCATTATTCATCTAAATAGAATTTTCCATAATTAATAGAATATTATTTTGAATCATTGATGTGGTGACCCTAAAATCCTTTACACAACTAGCCAAAGGAAGAAACTACTTTTACGCTATCACTAACTAAATTTAAAGACTAACAAAAGTAGTAAGGTATTGAGAGTTATATGAAACAACATATAATATAAAAAATTTCAATTCTTATTCATATGTACATCAATTTATTCTTATAATATATCCACATTCCTTCTATGCAATATGAATCTACATACATATCGTTTAATCGCCACCAATTGCAACTAATTCACCATCTTCTCTTTATTCCTCCTTTCATTTCCAGCTTCACAATCTCCACTATATTTTGGTTTTCCTCCTACTTTTATTCTCTTCTCTATTAAACCTCTATCCAAACTTTCTCTTAAATTTCATTTTGGAATTTAGATAGTTGTAGCGGTTCAACTTTGCCATTTGTTTCCTATTCCCATCATTATTTTCTCAAATAGGTGGCCCACTAATTTTCCATGAAGTTATATAAGACACATGGAATCAAAACAAGCCATGAACCATGGTGTTTTAGCAATGTTGCTACATTGTATTAGAAATGGCAGAGTTGCAACATTATAATACCAATGACAGAGTTGCAACACTATAACAACATTGATGAAGTCATAACATTTAACAATAAGGAAGAGTCATAACATTGCAATAACAATGACAGAGTCATGGCATTGTAACAAAAATGATGGATTCACAACATTAAGAAAACAATGGTAGAGTCACAACACTGTAACAACAATAGTGGAGTTGCAAAATGTAGTAGTAGTGGCAGAGTGACAACATTGTAACAATAATGGGTGAGTTGTAGCACTATAAAAGTAGTGACATTATTGCAACACTATAATAGAAAGGTGGAGTCATGACACTATAACAATACTCTTGTTTCATCCTCTATATTACCTAAACTTTGTCCATGCATATTGATTTAAGACAAAGATTCTCCTACATCAATCATTACCACTTATTTTTACAACTAAGAATAGGGATTTAAAAACAACGAGGTAAAAATAAAGTGTATAAAATAAAAGACTTAATCAAAACAAGAAATTATTGTTTAAAAGTGTCGTATATGTTTTATCATGTAAATTTTAAAACACGCATTAACACTACCCTTTGTTGATCGAGTAAAAATTAATTTGTAAAATATTTTCATTTATATTTCATCATTAATTATTTCCGCACTCGAAATTAACAATATGGATCTAGATTTCATCATATAAAAAAACAAATCTACATTCAGCATATCATGAAAACGCTATATCTACTAATGAACTATAAAAATCAACTATGTGCTTTGTAAAGTGTTGGGTTCTTTATTCTATAAACACATTTTATTTCAAAGGAAAATTGAACTCTTTACAAATTGGAATATGATAAAGTGGCAGTTTTAAATCTTCCCAAGCCATCTCCATCTATTGTAGTGACATTGCCCCCTTTCAATGGAATTCTTCCACACCTTATAATACAAAACCTCACAGAAAGGTAACTTAAATAATTTATGTAAAAGCCAATAATTAAATATTATGAAAGAAAGTCCCATCACCAACTCTGTCCTCTGGATTTTGGTGTTTGGAATTGATTTGTAGTAGTCCCACTTGTGTTTAAATCTTTAGAGGGTCCACCCATATGCCCGTAGTGTAGGAATATACAAGAAAAATAAATGAAGTCCCATCACCAGCCCCAACCTATGGAGTTTTGGTGTTTGGAATCGATTTGCAGTAATCCCACATGTGTTCAAATCTCTAGAGGTGTCACCCATACACCCATACGATAGGAGGATACAAGAAATATGAAAGCAAGTCCCATGACCAAATTCAACCTCTAGAGTTTTGGTGTTTGGAATCAATTTACAGTAGTCCCACCTGTGTTCTATTACTCTTTATGCAATATCAGATAATATTTATTTAATTGTATTGTCTATATACATATTAACTAATAAATTGGAAATATGACATTTTACTTTAGAAATAAGAAAAATTAATATACCATGAATATTAACTGATATTCATTTAGTAACATATTTTTTTAGTTTTATTATTATTAACAATATATTATAATTAAATTCAAAGTGTTTATGTTTCTTTTCAACTATGTTTCATAGTCATTGAGTGGCTACTAAAATCCGTGGGGAATAATCTGAGCAGATCAACTCAAAGAGCTTTACCTGTCGACTTATCTGGTTGGGCTTAATCCTATGGGCATTGAGCATATTTGACCGTGTTACCTCCCAATTGGTAAGGTACTTAGTAATGAGAACTCAACCAATTGAACTATTCCTTGGTGTTAAAATGATTATTTTTTATAAACATTGATCAACCATTTAATTGATATGATCTCATAAATCTATTAAATTTCCAATTTCTTATCACCATATTACATAATTATTATTTTTCAATGGTTTGTAGTATTGTTCACATTATTGAGAGGAATTGCCCATTTTAAAAAATTACTTCTTCCTCTCTAAATTTGTCCACTTTATAAGATCGTTACCACTTTAAAGTCTGATTAGTTTAATATTTGTAAGCTCACCCCAACTCATTTGCCAATGTTGATGAGTAAGAAATGACACTTTTTGGATTTCAACATTGTTGTGACTCATTTGCTGATTTGTCGAATTAAACCTCTATTGGATTAGGGCGTCCTAACCTAGGTTCTGAGTTAGTTGTGCTAACCAAGAAATCCCTACATTATTGGCACTTTCGGAAACAACCTGCCTAGCACAGGTTGTAATCTCACCCAAAGCAGTATAGGGGGATGCAAGAACCAAGTTTCTACATCCAAAGACAAGTGTGATGTCTTTTAGCACCTCAGATCTGCCATCACGTAGATCGGTAAGCCCTTAGGGCTCGGTATTGAAACTCTGTTAAAATAGCCTTCAGGCCTTCATGAAGGTCTATGATCAACCTTTGTGGACTCTTATCAATTGATTTATGCACTTATGTGTATCAAAGAACAACCCTAAATTAGTGTTTGTGCAGATATACTTAAGTTATTTAGTAAACATAACATAATTCATCAGAGTCTTCACGAAAGTACTTAACATGCATTATGTACATTAATCAAGACTTATCCAAGAGAATAGTGCATCATTAGATCATTATTCCATAAACACATTATTCATCAATGACATATATCATAAACAAAAGTAAACAGAGATAAACGGATATACACAAGAATTCTTTGGTAATTCTTTTTATTGGTCTTCAATTCATATTTACAAACTCAAAACTACCTTGTGCACTCAGCTACAGGGGTTCACTCACTCAGTTTTGGACTCTACTTAGGCCTCTGCGCACTCAGCCGCAAAGCCTTTCTTCTCTTATCTAACCCACTTCTCTACGCTATCACTACTCTTCTATTTTTCCATTACTAACATGGCTTGCCTTAGACTCTATAAGGCACACCTATTTATATCCTTTTTCATACAATCCCATGGTCTACAGACCATGGGTGGATCTAAGAACCAACTCAAAAATTTCATAAACAAGAGGCTAAAACCCCTTTGACTCCTAATCATCTATGTGCTCCACATCCACAAATTGCAGAATTTTTGCATTAGTTAGAAAAAGGTATCAACACTTGGGTTATCTTAACCCCAAAATTGACCCAGGGGACCCCATCCCAATAGGCCCCCAACACAAATATTGTGACTCACCCTCGAGTCACTTAGCCAACACTGTAATCTTTCTATGAAGATCGCCTAGCTCTACCCAGATTACTGCATCCTCGGTAGTGCTCAACATACCTTCCTGGTTGACCTCCTCGACTAACTTTTATGTAGCTGGTCCTTCTGCAGCCAACCTCATTGTCTATTTTGTCTGCTGCAAGTCCTTAAGATTATCCTGGGTGGTTTTCATGACTTGATAAGCCTCTTCCAATCACAGTTGCAACCTGGCCTTTAGCAAGGCCTCCTTCTTCTTAGATTCCTCTACCTATGCAAGGAGTTGCTTTCCCTCTTGTAATTTGGCTAGGCATTTTGCTGGTGTGATGGAGCATGTCATTTCCCTAACTTCATTTTACTACCACTACAACTCTCTGACCTATGTATTCAGTGTCTACAGGTTTGGATCTTCCTACAAATCAGTCAATGACTATGGCATCCACGGTGTATATTCCTTCTTTTATCATGGCTCCATGATGCTCCTAGACCTTAGGCAGAGACGTGGGCTGCTACCTTAATTGTAGCACTATGATATTCATGTTGAGTTAAAACTAAACTCAGCGAACCTCATCTTTGTCTTCACGAACACCAGTGGCTAATTTTATGATATTTTCTTCTGGCTGTCCATTCTCAGGGATATGAATCTTAGGCATTGTCACGCATGCCTCTGCGACTTCTGCCCTAGTCTTGAACTTTACACCTACAAAAATATTCTTGTTGTTCACTCTGTACTTATCGATGAGGTTGAGCGCATGGTGCTCCCGATCTCTCAATCCCTCTACCATTCCTGCATGTTACGCGTGGAGGATCTTGCTGCGGAGCATTGCTATATTCAGCCCGATGTTCTTGATTGTGCTCAGGATGATGCAATCATTGGATGGCTCTGCCCGAAGGGAACCATCTGGCAATGAAATATTCCTAAGGTCTAGGGTCCTTACCAACACAGTTGCTTGACTCGTCGTAGGTGCCTGGCTTGCTTGTTCTATACTCATTTGTCTGGTGCCCACTTGTATTCTGCTTGCCTACATCTGCAACTCACACAGATCCTTTTAGATGCCCCCCAGCATCTGCATATGTTTTTTCTCAAACTGTTGCAGCACTTCAATGGTGGTATCCCTGATTTCATCCCTAATCTCATCGAGATCACCCTCCGTTAAGACCATGGGATCATCCTGCAACTTGTCTGATTTCTGCCTCTTCCTTGTTCCTCCTGACTACTCCTTGCCATGTCTCTTCAGAATAAATGGGGTGTTGTGCCCCTCATCTCCGTCGTTTCCTTGCTCTGAAAATTCCTCCTCCTCTGTCTCTGGTGAAGGTGACTAACTTTTTTCCTATTCTTCCTTCTCCTTGGAAGTGCGCTCTTACTCCACTCGAGCCTTCTCTATGGCTTCCTTCTTTTTCTTCTCTACGAGTGTATGTGCAAATTTCTTAGCTGCCTCTTTTCTCTTCTGTGTTACAAAACATCTTTTTCCCTTTCTTGTTCCAGCATATAAGTCTAAAGGGGTGCGCCACTCTACAGGCCATCTCACGATCACCTCCTCCACATCAGTTTTTGTCACCAAATATGGCAAGTCATGTTATTTCTATTGTGGATCCTTCCGCGCTTGAATGTCCACTCTATGGAAGTCAAACTTGAATGCTATGTAGGCTAACAGTTGCATGTACAAGGTTGGGGACAACCTTGGACGCTAGTTAATAGCCATGCAGAGACTCCATTCCATCAGGAAAAAAAATATTTTTTTCTTTGTGATCCGTGCGAGGTCCTTTGTATCCCATAAGGAAGCGAATTACACTACATTCGACAATTCTTCCTTAAGCAGAGGAAACTGGCTGTCCTCGAGCAATTCCCATGTGACTAGTACAATTGATATCAATAACCAAGCATAGTGAAACGTTTTGGTTTCATGCTGGGCCTCGCAGTAGTTTGTAATGAATTCCAAGCACAGGTATATAGACCAATTGAATTTTACAGCCTTCATGCACTGGGAAACCAACGAAGCTACAAGCACCAGAACTTCATTAACATGACATTTATTCATCACCTTCCCTATTAATATTTGTGTGGCCAATTGAGTACCTACACAACTTCTTTACATGTTCATAATATTTCTTCATTCTTTCCGCAAGGTCCTCCTTCCCCATCTTCCCCCAAACTCCTTAGCTGGGTTTATACCTTCGTATGGTAGGTGCGTAATTATGTGAATTAACATATCTATAATGGGCATAGGACATCCTTGCCATAGGCACCCATCATGCACCAATGTAAGAAGCTAGTGGACACAAATTTTGTTGATATGAGTGCAGTGATAATGGGGCACCCATAACATATTAAGAAACCCTGAATTCTCGAGACTGTGGACCCGTTCAATTGTATCTAATGTGGTAACATCTAACTCTGCATAGTAGATGCACTTCATGCACTTATCCATCAGTAAGTGTGGAAGCCTAGCATGATTCGTGAGGTCCCAATCCTCCATTTTCAATAGCAAGATCTGCGCAAGCCGTAGACCTTCAAAGGGAACCTGCTTAGGTAGCAGGGGCGTGGAAATAGTAAACTTCTCCAAATTTGGGTCCTTTGCGATCTTCTCATTTTGCTTTCGCGGAGGTATATAGTCAGGTAGCTTCGTTATAAGTTTCAATCCCTCGACATCAATATCTTCTGTTCCCTGACCTTCTTTCACCTCCATGTCCATGACTTTCTTTGGTTGCTTACCTTTCTTTTTCTTGCTTGTGCATAATGCTTCCTCGGGGACACACACACTAGTATTGCCTTTTTCTTCTTATCCTTCTTCAGTTTAACTGTTTGTATTTCTTTGATAGGGGTATGCTTCGACCTTGGCGACCTCTGTGTGATAGGTACAAGAGCTAGAGATTCCATACTTACTACTTATGGGGTGGCTCCCTCAAAGGCCACATCACCACTAGTACTCATGGTTTTTGCAGGGCTTGGTCCAAGCATTTTTTCTAGAATGATTTTCTAATTTAGCTCAGATAACTTAACAAACGCACGGCTTGCGACTAAATCCTCCCAATATGATTGGTTCATAGGTGACAGACAACGAATATCACTAGAAATTTTGAGAGTTCAAAGTGTTCTTTGTTGGACTAGCACACATAATATATAGGGGTTTATGAATTCAAATCCCACCATTCCCCCAAATTGTGATAGATAATTGTGTTTTAGCGGTAGACCTTTGAAGATTTTTGCCTTAAATATTGCTAGCTTGCTCATCTTAACCCTCTTTTGGTTGGAAAGTCATTAATAGTGACTCGAACAATCATTTTTCTGTGTGCTATGCAACACCTTCCTCTATGGTGTAGCTTCTAAGGTCACCATTTCACTATTTTTCGCACAGCCCACCTTTTGCGTAGTCCTCCAAAGTTGGAAGTGTATCTTATAGTCACAGGCATCCTTGCAATTGCCTGGAGCACTAAGACTGTGCTGCCATCATATAGTCATTGCGTAGGATCCCTTGTATATAGCTTCAACTGGCTGTCATTCACTCTTCCTAGAAAAGGTTCCCCATTCAGCTTTGCAAGCTGAATTGTGCCTCCATCTATAATTTCTTTGATAATATAGGGTCCTAGCCAATGCATCTAGAATTTACTTGGAAACTTAGTGAATTTACTATCATATGAGAGGACAAAGTGATTTACCTTGAACGTGCGAAGCTTGATGTGGTGATCATGCCATGATTTTTCACGGTCCTTCTATACTTGCTGATGAAATATTGCCAAAAATCAACCCTCTTCAAGATCCATCAGTTGCTCGAGTCATTCTTCCAAGGCCTCATGCTCTGCCATACTAAATGCACAAAGTAGGCACAATATACTCCATTGGCATTACAACTTCAACACCATATACCAATTTGAATGGTGTTTTCCCTGTCAGCATCTTCCAAGTAGTCCTATAAGCCCATAGCACTGCAGGTATGCGCACATCCTAATCATTTCACTACGCATTTTAGATCTTCGTCAGTGCGTTCTCCAAAATCTTGTTGAAGGCTTCAATAGTTCCATTGGCATGTGGGTGATATGATGTACTCTTCTAATGGTAGACCTATAATTATTTTATCAACACGGTGATCGTTTCATTTAGAAAGTGCGTACCTCTATCGCTCATCAACACTTCCGGGCAGCCAAATCTTGTTAAGATATATTCAAACAAAAACTTTGATGTCGTAGCCCCTATACAATCCTTAACCGGCTTTGCTTTTTCCCATCTAGTGAGATATTCCATCGCGGTGATGATATAGCATCACCATTTTTTTTCCCTGGGGGCTGAATTGGCCCAACAAAATCAATTGCCCATTTTTCAAATGGCTACAAAGATACTTGAGGTTCTAATGGAAATTCATCCCTTCGTGATGGTCTGCTAGTTCTCTGACATGCACCACATGCCTTATAGTACACCTTGGAATCCTTATGCAATGTTGGCCACCATAGACCTACGTGAAAAATCTTCTACGAAGTCACCTTTCCTACATAATGACCTCCTACAAGCCCTCCATTAACTTTAGCAAGAATGCTATCTCTCTCAAAATCTAGCATATATCTTTGTAATATTTCAAGTACACCCATCTTGTATAGATGTCCCATAATAACTAATAAATCTTTCATGTGCACTACGAATTCCTTCTTTTGCTCACTTTTATACCCTTCTAGTACCATCCTCGTAGTCAAGAAATGAATGATATCTACAAAATGGTTATTTGCTATGCGCACCGCAAAGAACTGCGTATCTAACAAACCTTCCTCCAGATTATTATGGTCCTCTCCTGTTTTGATCTGTGACAGATGGTTAGGTCCTGCATTTAACCTCCCTAGTTTTATAATTACTTCAAAGTCATACTCCTCGAATAGCAGCAACCATTTGCAGATCTTCTCCCCCAACACAGGCTTTTTGACTAGGTATTTCAAAGAAGAATGATCCTGTGTACATTTTGAAATGCCCTCCTAACAGATAATGCCTAAAATTTTGTAGCGTTTACACCATCGCTAATCCTTCACACTCAGTTGTTGAATAATTATTCTCGGCCTTTGATAATTTCCTACTCGCGAAGGCTGTAGGATGGTCCATTTCTCCTTCACTAGCTTGCGTTAACACTACGCCCAACGCAATGTAAGAGGCATCCACATGTACATGAAACTATTTTTTCCAATCAAGGAATACCAAGATCAATGTGGTGACCATTTTTTCTCTCAATACATCGAAGTTGCATTGACATTCTTCATCCCAACATAATGTTGCATCCTTCAACAGTTTATCCATGGGCGTGGTAATTTGAGCATATGATTTGATAAATTTTCTGTAATATCCCATATATCCCAACATCACACTCAATTGCTTAACATTCACTGGGGCCTCCAAATTGACAATTACTACAATCTTTGCAAGGTCCACCATCATCCCTTTCTTGCACACCACGTGACCTAGCAAAATTCCAAAGGGAATGAAGAAGATGCATTTCTTCAAATTCAGCGCAATCTAATACCTGCAACATGTATCAAACATCAAGTGTAGACTTTCTACATGGTGCTTTACTAATCCAAACACTATCCAGTCATCAAAGTATACTTCCAAGAACTTATGAATGAACTCCTTGAATGTTGCAATGACTATGAGGGAAAATATTGCAGACCCATTCTTGAGTCCAAACGGCATCACAGTGTATTGAAAATAACCCCACTCTATTGCAAAGGTTGTTTTTCTCCTATCCTCAGGCGTGATCTTAATCTGATGGTACCCCAAAAATCTTTTTGTGAACGAGCAGGCCTCCTACCCTCCAACATTATCTAATGCTTCATTGGTAAATAGTGTTGGGAATGGATCATGGACACATGCATCATTTAGCTTCCACAGATCTACGCAAATACTTATCTTGTCTTTCTGCTTCCTCTCCTGAACCACCATCACGCTCACCCAATCATATTCCTCAACTGGTTCTACGATTCCTACTTATAGCATCTTATCCAGCTCTAGGTGAACCTTTTTCTTGTACTTAGGATTAAGGCAATATGACCTCTACTTAATAGGCTTCGCATCTGGCTTCAGAGTGATTTTCATAATGCCCAAATCTCCTACTATGCCTTTCAAATCATAAAAATTGGTAGGGAAAAGATCTCGATATTCGAAGAGTAACTCAGCAACTTTATCCACAATAACATCATCCCAATAATCTCTAATCTTTGCAAAATTCAACTCTACCTCAGTACCAATGTTTACTTGTTGTGTCTTCAATGACGCAGTGATGTCTGGGTTGTCTATTTTTGGGCCCTTGACTTTGTGATGCCCTTCTTCCTCTGGAATAATAATATTTCTTGGATCTCCATCCTCCTCTTCAATGGTCACATTATAGCATTTCAGTGCATGCTGCAGCTGGGTGATCCAATCTAGTTGGATGCACTCCATAGGTTCTTATGACATTCTAAAGATAACTATCTTAATCACCTGTAGAGGTTCTTCGATTCATTTGAAACCATCTTCAAAATTGAAGGTTAATAAGAATCCTTGCCTCAATATATCCCACTCCACAACGCGATGGCAGAGCTCCATTTCTAGATACCAATTCATGGGAATTGTATCCAAAGTATGGAAAAATATGTGCACCCACTCTGGTTGTGGTTCTATCCCCCATGCTTTAGTCCATTTTGCTAAGTGGTCATGCGGATCATCCTTCCCACTATATTTCTCAGTCAATATAGTGCTAGGACTCCTAAACCGTAATCTCATCATTCTTCTATAATCCCGCCATTCATCAAATATATCCTTGTGCATACCCCACCATCACACTGGTGTAGCGCACAGTGCCAAATCTAATGCTTGGAAGCGATGATCCTCAAGGACCTAACACTCAAATGCATCCAAAAAATTATCCACATCAGTTAACCCATAATAATAGGGTAAGTTCCTTACCTCTGATAAAACACACCACATCAATTTCATCATCATATTGCAACATAGTGTAGATACTTCACGCAAGTGATTCTACCAATATTCCAACTCTTCTTCTGAATCAGAGGTGCAAGAGCTCTCCTGGTCCCATGCAATCTATCCATCTACTATCAGATTGATACAGTCCTAGTCTCACATTGTTATTTTGTAGATTTGATCTAGTTCATCCTCACTTTATTCATAATCACAGATTGGTTCAGTGTAGCGCACCCCTTTTGCAGGGTCCAACAGCACTACAACTCGAAGAGTTTTCCTTCTGAATGACATTGTCCTCTTCTTCAAATTGATGAACCCATTCATGTCAATGGTTCAATCAATTCCTAGGAGCACAGGGTATGTATTATTGTCATCAACGATCTCTATCACCTCAAAGTCAACCATCATGCTTACACCTTTTATATCAATTGTTACTCCATATAATCATCCCATAGGGATGATTCTTTTGCTGGTTTGCCATTTTGAGTTGAATCAAAGACCACTGTAGTGTCAGTCTCCCCATTATTTCCCATGTTTGTTTTCATAAAACATTCGCATCCAACCCTAGAACCAAAATGACTTGGTCCATCTCATAATCTCCTATCTGCGTGGTAAGCCTCATCTCACACCCTGTTCTCACCTAATGTTTTCCATTTTTTATGACCACCTGATGTCCATCAAGGACCTTCTCTTTATTGGCACATTTTTTTATTAACTCCTACCGACCTTCCACATCTTTTCTATCGTGCAGCAGTTTTATGCAGGTCTCCAAAAATGTAGTAAGAATAGAGGGGTTAGCCTTTGCAAGCATGTTGGTGTCTTGCACCTTGTCCTGACTTCCTAAGGTGGATGTCTCAACAAATATTTTCTTGGCCTCAATAAATGTTTCCTTAGTGTGTGCCATATCAAAACCCAGTTCCTTCTCTAGGGCCTTGTGGACCCATTCATCCTCTTCAAGCTATTTACCTTTATCATCATTAGTCATTATTTTGCCTCTCAACATGATATTCACACTTTGATCTTCCTCACAAGTCTCAGATCTCATCATTTTTAAGTTCTGTGTGGGTTGCTAAGATTGTAAATTCTTCTCACACATCTTAGCTATCAGTACCAAGCATTCTTCTATAGTATGGTCAAACAGGCTGCGGTATTGACATGACGGGCATGTCTGATTTTGACAC
Source organism: Pinus taeda (assembly GCA_000404065.3). Lineage (NCBI taxonomy): Eukaryota > Viridiplantae > Streptophyta > Pinopsida > Pinales > Pinaceae > Pinus > Pinus taeda. The sequence goes on along the minus strand of APFE031139011.1, from coordinate 197,826 downwards.
TCTTGTGCATAATTCTCTAGTGTTCCAAATTTGTAACAAATAACCTAACCCTGATCTCTACTAGGTCCTCCTCCTCCTCGACCTTGTCCTCTACCCTGGTAACTTCTGCGCGCTCCTCTAGTGCCCTGCTGTGGAGGTCGTGTTTCTACTTTCATCTTGTATTTAGGTGTTCTTTTCCTCATCAACTCATAGCTTCAACAATGGTGCTCAGCATGGCCCACTAATTTGCAAAAGTTGCAAAAGAACTGTTGGGGTGTCTGGACGACCTTTTGAAGTAAATGACACTTATCTGTTGCATGGTGTCCAACAACTGACATATATCACACCATAGCACAACCCCCATGCTTCGCCCTACTGGGGCTTCTGGCCTTTGAGGAACTGATCCCCCTCCTGTAATATAATTCGAATACATGGGACAGTGGTCTTTATCATGCCCCTATCTCTTGCACTTCAAACACCTAAATTCCATGTGCACCTCTGGTTTAGTATCCTTGTCTTTCTTCAAGCTCTGTAGTTCTAAGTAGAGGCTCTGTAAATAAGAGTGAATACATTGTACATCCAACGTCGCATCCTAAATAGGAGTTTCATGCAACCTCATCATGACTTTCGAAGCTTCTGCCTATGTTCCTATCTTCTGTTATGACAAAGCAATCCTCAAGTGGGGCAGAAGCAAAGCGATAAACCATTCACGATGCTCACCATTTGTGAGCTACATGTTAGCTTCTTGAATTTGACATTTCAACCTTTGATATAATTCCAAAGACGTCTTATCAACCCTCATCATGATTTCCTTAAATCCAACTATTGATTGCAAGTCAAACTTAGGCTTACTAAACTCTTTGTTTAAAGCTGCCTTAGTCTCTGCTAGTGATGCAGAGGATTATCAGAACAATACTTAATATACCAAGTTAGTGTGCGATCCTGCAGAGCGGTAATCAATTGTGCCTTCTTTATATTGTCATCAATAATCTACTGCGAAGTCCACACAACATTCACAACAAACTAGAACTACTCTATATCTTCACTCCCTATGCCCTTGAAAATCTAAAGCTTCATTATGTTTGACATGTTGAATGGTGGTGGTGGTTGTGAGGGTGTGGGTAAAGGTGTATGCAGTGGAGATGGAGGTGGATGTGGAGTGGATGGATGATGTGTCCATGGAAAACCCTGTCTTATCAGTTGGACAACACTCTGCAATGAGGCATGTACTGCTCCCTCACTGTCTCTCAAAGGAGGTCTGATCAACGAGTTATATTATGGACCTGATCTCTCTCGATCTCTAAATATTTTCCCACTTTGCGTATCTCTAAACATCAAGGTAATGGCATGACCCATTTTTCACATAACAACATTTTAATCTAGGTATTCAAAGATCTTAAATACTTACCTCATGGTTGCTTGAAAAACCATTAGTTCGCTTCGTTGTAGCTAACCGAGGTATCAATTGTGAATTTGGTAACAAATCCTCCCAGAATCTAATCAAGCCAATGATAAAAAGCCCACACGATCTGGTTTTTAGAGGCTTCTAATCATCACACTAATTCGGGAGTCCACACTATAGGATTATCAAGCTTCCACCTTCCTTGGTTGGTTGTCAATTTAGCTAACCACTCATACAGTTCAATGGGAAAAGTATAGAAGAAGAGTCCATGTATCTCTGTATATAGATACATGTTCAATGACTCTTCCTTCGACATGCACGGATTCTTGTTTTCTTGTGCTACGAACTCGTGAATCATCCAATATTGCATTATGATACATGTGCTGTACTTGATGGCAACCCACTTTGTCGTAGAACAATTATATGGAAAGTAGATGAATCTATAGGACAAATGAGACATGAAATAATGATGCAACATCGATGAATCTACAGGTCAGAGGTGACAGAATGATGGAACAAAATAATGGTCAAAGGTTTGATATAGGAAGATTGTTAGTGTGTGTTGTCCTTCATAACAATTGTTCTTTGATGAATGAAATAATTTATAAAAGTATAAACAAGATGTGACAAAATTCAAGGAAGTTGAAAGGAATTAGTTCAGAAGTAATATAAAATAGAAAATCAAATTATAATAGGCCTATTTAGAGGTAGTAGAGTAATGGTATAGAAGAATAGGATGATGGAACAAAGGGCTACATATTAGAATCAAGAAACTGAAGAAAATAACGTTTTCAGGTATGTTAAGTTGTATAGGCAGGTTCATTGTACAAAAAGAGCATATACACGTGGGTTCACTGTACAAAAATAATATATACATATGCACACACTTTCATATGTATATACAAGAGGAAAAGTGCGTATGGGATTGAAAATTAAGAAAATTAAGGTTAAAATAAGACCGAGGTTCAATACTATGGTATCAACCCATAATATTGAGTGGAGTAACAATTATTTGATCCTGTCCAAGAATACCACAGGTTCTAAGTGTTGTTTTGGTCCGAGGTACTGAGAAAGGATAAAACTATATAAGGAGGAGAAGATCAAAGCGCTAACAAGGCAAGGAATTAATATATGATGAAGTGTTAGATCAAAAGAAAATATGCATGTACTTATGGGTTTATGATGCTTTGCTTGATCTGGACTAAGTATGCACCTGAGTGTTTGATGATGGATGAGACCTAATGATGGATCAGGAGCATAATGACTTATTATTGTGTGATCTAATAATGGCTAGGCTAGATCTGAGTGATAAAAAATGTTTTGTCCTTTATATGTTATTATCTAGGTACATCTGGAGTCTGGAATAGTTGCAAAGTTATAATTTTTTATTTGCAGATATATACGTTGGTTCACCCTGGTAAAGGCATATATACACACTAGTTTGGCACTTCCAAGTAGTGTATGCAAAATAAAACTTGTTGTTTAGGGATGAATGATCTATCTTATCAGTGTTGTTGTTTTATTGTTGTTTGTAAATGGTGTCTTCATTAGATTTTAAAGCAAAATTGATTGTATAAGGAGATTGAGTCCAGTTGATTGATTGATCAAGTAAGAAGGGTGATCCTTGCTGATATCGATTTAAAACTCTGTGATATGATAGTAGATATTCATATTGTCAGTGATTGATACAGTTTATGCTTCAAAATCTTATGATTTAGTATATTTAGAGGTATACGTAGTTTGGGTTAAAGGAAGTAGCATATACAAACAAGTTGGCTTCATTGAAGTAGTGTATACATTTTGACATATGATTTTTGAGGTTATAGTTGGTTCTGGTTTTTGATGCACTGTTCTTGGTTTAGATCTATGTACTGGTTCCAGTGATCTATTTGTTCCAGTTGATTAGTTGATTTTTTATTAAGTGTCGATTGCTTGAGCTTTTAGTGATTGATTGATTCAATTGTGATTGATTTAGAGATTGATGATTGGGTTTCAGTTACATCAGATATTGATGATTGGGATTCAGTTATATCATAGATTGTTGATTGGGTTTTAGTGATTGGTTGATGTAGATGTATTTGTTGGATGTATTGTAGTGGTGATTGTTTTTTAGCTTCAATGTTACTAATGGGTCTAGTATGAAAATTTTATGAAATGTGGCCTACATATTGCATTGATGTGTACCAGGAATATCCAGTCTAAATATTTATGAAACCTGGTCGCTGGAAGATACTGAGAATTGGAGACTTCATGAGGAAGTCAAATCTTCTTGCCAGTAGTGGCTGGTGATTAGATCAGGGGGTTGGAGATCCCTTCCAGTAGAAGCTGGATAACGAGTGAAGGTTGGAGCCTTTTGTAGGTCGGTGCCTACGTGCTGGTAAACATATTGGCTAGTACAAGAGCTAGTGGGTTATAGCTCCCTTCTAGTAGAAGCTAGAGAATGAGAGAAGGTTGTAGCCTTCTATAGGTGGGTGCCTACATACTGGTATGAGTCTTCACCAATACAAGATTGTAAACAGATTATTCTTTATATTAAAAGAAGAGAGAGACAACAAAAACAGGTGGTTTTTCTCCCACATTAAGTTTCCACCTTAAATCTTGGTGTTCATGTGTGTTTCTTATTTGTGATCGTTTATTTTGTTATTACCACACATGGTTACTATTGAATGTTTAATAAAGTACGTAAGAACTAATTAAAGATCAACATATGATGAATTAACTAAATCATAAGTTCATTGGACATATGCTAGTTTCCTTAAGAACAGTTTCATGTGCACGCAAGTTCCCTTTACTGAAGTAGCGTATATAATGTGATTATGAAATGAAAAATTTATTGATTGGTAAATACTTATTCATCCCCCCTCTCTTTATTATTCCCAACAATTGGTATCAAAGCAGGTCCTTTGGAAAAATCTTGATCACTTGAAGGAGACTAATAGTAACAATGGGAAAGAAGCAAAAGAAGAAAGCACCTCAAAAGAAGAAGACATGTCAAAGGAACTGTGAAAGTGGGAGAGATGATTGGCCATTATGTGGAAGAAACTCTTCAAATTCAAAATCACCTCAGAATAAAGATGAACAAGCAAAAGAATTATCAGGTATTAATTTGTTGTCCTCTGGTAATACATTTCTTTGTTCATTTGAAGATAATGAATGTGACAGTGTAACATTTTGATTTTCTCTTATGGGTGAAAGAGAAAGAAATAAAATAGAGGCAAAACTTAAAAATATTACAGGCATAATTAGAAATCAAAAAGATTTAATTGATAAAAGTGAATGTGCCTACAAAGAAGAAGTTACCAAGTTAAAAGCTCAATTGGAGGAAGGAAATAAAGTAAGGAAGCAGTACAAGGAAAAGGAAGACCAATGTCAAACACCACAGGATGAAGTGATATCATTGAGAAATGAAGTAAATGGAAAGGATACAACAATCAAGAAACTTATAGAAATATCTAGTTACTATCAAATTCTTGAAGCTAATAAGAATGAAGAACTACCACTAGTAGATGAAGAACAAGAAAATGAGATTCTCAAATTAAAAAAACAAGTTCGAGTCACACTCAGCTTGCACTGAGGGGAGATTCTTGGGCATTGGATAGTCTAGCGCTCCCCATGTTTTCGATGAAATGTGCTTAACCACCTCTCAAGGATATGTTAACTCTGCTGATGCATCCGTTTATTAACCCTGTGGGATTTGGTGTAATGGAAATTGTGATTCCAACATCTGATCCAACCACTTTTCAATTTCTTTCTTGGTCAGATTCCAGTGATGTGACATCATACATCTCTTTCGGATAGATCTTGGTCTCAGCAATAGAACCATTTGTTGGCTTAGGGGGTCCTGACCTAGGTTCAGAGTTAGTTGTACCAACCAACAAATCTCTACACTATTGGACCTTTTGGAAGCAACCTACGTAGTGTAGGCTATAGTCTCACTCAAAGTAGTATGGGGGGATGCGAGAACCAAGTTTCTACATACAGAGATGAGTGTGATGTCTTTTAGCACCTCATATCTACCTTCATGCAGATTGATAAGCCCTTAGGCCTTGGTACATCAACTCTGTTAAAACAACCTTTAAACGTTCGCAAAGGTCTACGATCAACCTTTTCGGACTCTTAACAGTCGATCTACCCACTTACACGTATTAGAGAACAACCCTAAATTAGTGTTCGTGTAGATCTACTTAAGTTATTTTGTAAACATAATAGAATTCATAAGAATCATCGCGGAAGTATTTAACATGCATTGCGTACATTTATCAAAACTTATCCAAGATAATCGTGCATCATTAGATCAATATTCCATAAACACATTATTTATCAATGACATATATCATAAACAGAAGTAAACAAAGCTAAATAGGTATACACAGGAATTCTTCGATAATTGTCTTTTTGATCTTCAATTCAGATTTACAGACTCAAAATTACCCTACGCACTCAACTGTAGGGGTCTGCGCAATCAATTGTAGACTCTACCTAGCCCTCTGCGCACTCATCTGCATTGTCTTTCTTCTCCTATTTGACCCACTTCTCTGTGTTATTACTTCTCTTCTATTTGTCCATTACTAACATGACTTGCCTTAGACTCTCTAAGGCACACCTATTTATAGCCTTTTTGATACAATCCCATGGTCTGTAGACCATGTGTGGATCTCAAAACTGACTCAAACTTTTCATAAGAAAGGGGCTAAAACCACTTTTACTCCTAATCATCTCACACTCTGCATCCACAAATGACAGAGAATTTACATTAGTTACAAAAATATATCAACACTTGGGTTATCTTAACCCCAAAACTGACCCAGGGGACTCCATCCCAACAACCTCGAATAGAATTGAAATGTTTGAAAACATGCTAATTATATAAAAGTTAAATGTTTGAAAGCATGCTAATTAAATACAAGTTGTGAATCGCAATTGATATATTTTTAGATTTTGGTATAAGTTGAAAATGAAAGGAATTGACACTTATATGAGATACTCTTATCCACAATTATATTATTATAATTATCTAAAAAAAAATTATTTTTAATAAGTATATTTTAAATTTTAAATAATTTTATTAAATCAATATTAATTTAAATAATTCAAATTAATTAGATAATATCCTGGTCAACATAGCTTTTGTTATTTTATTGATTGTAATGATAATGCTTTTATAATGAAGAATTATATAGTTTTGCAAGCAAGAATTTTGTAGATTTTTTTGTGTTTTGTTTTATGACTGTTATATTAATTAAAAATTTTAAAAAATTTATCATATTTTTCATATGACAATAATAATTTGGATAAATTTTACTCATATAATATATATATATATATATATATATATTATATATATATATATATATATTATATATATATATATATATATATATTATATATATATAATCATTACTTATGATAAGATCAATTGAAATTAGAGCATTGAAAATATGATAAATAGAGGGTAAAAAATTCATTATAGGCTTGAAAACAATTGTAGTTTGTTACTCCTTTTATTTTATGTGGATGTGAAGTTTGGGGATCTCATTTCTTTAAATATTCCTAAAAAATTAGCGGATATCCAAAATTGTTTATAACCTATAATCTCCAAATTATAGGAAATGTCCTTCTTACACAAGTAAGCATTTTTCCCATTGAGAGCACAATCATGAACAGGTTAAAATACATGTAATACAAAATTCCTATTAAAATCTCCACATATTCCATTCAAAACCACCTTCATTTCAAGGGGGTCTTGGAGGAAAATTCCAATTCGTAAGATTAAAGAAAACCATTTAATTCCTTTGAAGAACTGGAATATTTACCTTAAAAACATTTATGAATCCCCTAACATTGTGGATGCACTTTTTAATCCACCTTTCAAGGATGATATCTTTTTTTTGGAAGACATTGACTTTCAAGTTAAGAAACTTGCTAATGGGAAAGCTAAAGATGTTGAAGGCTACCAAGTTGAACTTTTTAAAATGGGAGAACTTATCTTGATCCCACACATAGAGAAGCTCCTTAATTTGGAAATGAAGCAAGGCTTCCTTAATCCTTGGATATGGAGCTTGTTTGTTCCTATATTTAAGAGTAGGGATAAAATAATTCTTTTTAATTACAAGACCATTATGATTAGCCACATTTTAGCCAAGTTGTATGCGATTATTTTGGAAAACAAGATTAACCTTTGGATTGAAAGACATGGTTAAAAAACTAAAGGAAAATCAAACATAGGCTTAGAAGATATCATTCAACCATTAACCATCTCTTTACTCTTAAGATAATTGTAGGGGAATGTTTCAATAATAAAATTGATCTCTTCTATTGTTTTGTTGATTTTAGAAAATCTTTTGACACTATTTCTAGAACAAAGCTACGGTAAAAGCTGAAAGAGATAACGGTTCCTCAAGTTCAAAGTTTTTATGACAAGGTTGTATGAGAAATTATTTTCCAAGCTTAGAACTACTTAGGGATGGTTGGAAAAAATTAAATGAAGTATCAAAGTCAAGCAACGATGCCCCTTATCCCCTACCCTTTTTGGTATATACATTAATAAGTTACATGGGTGTTTGGAGGATAAAGGTTTCCCTGGCTCCACACTCATTGGCATTGTTTGGTGGACAAGAGTGATATCCCTAGGTTTAGAAACCAAACACTAGAACAAAACAAACACAAAAATATACAAGATTTCCCTAGAATACTCTTGAGAATGTCAATATGGACATACCTAGTAATCTAAAGTTTGTCCTCACTTATTCATTGTTTTTTGTAGCTCTCATTCTACCTTTGATACCAAAAACCAGCTAACCAAAGCATTTAATATATAAAATATTCAATAGATCCTAAATGAATGATCAAGGAATTCCATTACAATGTTTGCACAATGCTACAACATATGTGGGAAAGAAATATATTTTGTATTAATAATGAAAATGAGAGAGTTTCAACCAAAGACTTGATGTTCATAGCTTTCTCCCAATAGTCCTCGATTCCAACCTTGCATTCAGAATCCCTCACTAGATAATTTAGTAGAGTGAAAGTATACTTCAAGACTAAAAAATCCAACCCCTTTTCCTTTGAGTGCATTACATTTATAGGTCAAGGATTGAAGTTTGAGATCCACTTTGGTAGGAATTAGATCTAAAATGGAGGGATGGGATCCACCATGGTAGGGATGAGAAACACTTAAGTAGGGATTTGAGCCCATATCCCAACTTATCGAAAAGATACGTCCACAAGGCTTCTAGAATGGAATTTTCATAACCTTTTTTATTTTTTACCCATGAAAAATGTTAACGCATCATTTATGAAGGAAAATTGTGACGATGATGCAAGATGTTAGCTACGGAAGATGTAACGTCACAGGTTGTAATGCAAAATACCTGTCACATTCTCAAAAATATGGTTTTTAACGTATATAATCCAATATTATTATCTTTCATGGAGAGGTATTTATTTCATATTTTTTGGTGGTTGATGACAATAGTTCCTCAGATGACAAAAGATATGAATTTGACATCATTTTTTTGGATGCGTAAAAATAATTTGTAACATATTCCCCCCTAAAGTACAAGTTCAGGAAAGGTATGTTAACTGAAGTGCTTTATCATGCAAATGTTTGAATCAAGGAACAACTAGTTGAAAAAATGTAAGTCAACAATCAAAATATTACAATACAATATCATCATATGATCATCTCTAAGGTGGTAATTCCCATACTCGGAATACAAGTAACTCTAAGCATAAGTATGAAAATGTACAAAGATCCATGTCACTAAGGTGCAGTAATGGATACCAGACATACATCATGGATCCATGCTTAAAAAAGTCAATATGAACATAGCAATTAGACTTACATCGTGGATTTATGTTATAGTCACGAATGCTCAAAACTCCATGAAACTTAGATATATCAGACAAGATCCATGGTCTTCATCTCTATAAGCCCATAGTACAAATCTAACCATTTGAATAGATGTATTGAGGTAGAACATGGTAGAAACCATTTGATTACTGGTCAATGATGAAAATCATTAACAGATGTGAGAGGAACCACCAATAATGATAATGGCCCTAAAATTACGAGTACATTATATGGAGTGTGAATAAATGATATGAATTTGGACACCCATTAGATCAATTGATTGAAGGTCAATGACGTAAAACTATCATCGAAAGTGAGGAGACTTGGCATTGTGGCATGAAAGTTCCAAGGTATTGAAATGTTTCTAAACAAAATTCCTAGATAAAGTGTTGAAGTCCATAGGAAGTGATATGTCACATGAGGGCTATGGTGTATCCTCCATCAACAACTTGAAATAGGTGTCAAGGATGGCATTAATGATAGAAGAATTTAATGACTGAAAAATTGATTCAACTAGGTTGAACTTCTCTTGAACATATTTACGACACAAAAATGACTTGGAAACACTTGACTCAAAAATAATAAAAAACCAATATGAATAATTTCAATGAGGCATGATAAAATAGAGAGACAAGTGGATTTCCAAAGCCTCACACAAGGAGTGATAGAGTGTCATGTTTAAGAGTGACTTGCTACATTTTCAAATACATAATTTATATACTTCGTTCTCAATATCCCCCACCATGTCTGGAAAGTTCCTCTTTAATTTACATAAGATTGAAGTGGATAACACATGCTTGAAGTATAAGCTTGTCCTTCAGATGATTCTTTCAGAGTATTTTTAATGAATCCTAGGAAGGAGTGGTTTCATCTCATCAAGATGGATGAACCCTACATTGTTTACATTTTACGAGTACAATGAAGGGATAACTTGACTTTTTTTCACATTTAGAGAGTTTGAAAAAGAAATAAAAAGGAAACTAACTAATGTTATTTTTCAGTAAAATGATATAAGGGAGAACTCTTTTAATCATTTTTGACTAAAGTGTTCTTTTTTTGTAGTTAGTTTTGAAAAGGGTCAAACTTATATTGGGTAGATGTTCTTTCAAATAATTTTTTGAGTGTAAAAAGACAAGGTCACTCAGCTATGTTTTCATGTTTAAAGATTCTGAAAAGAGCTTAAAGAGAACTTTAGGGGATTCCTTTTTTGCATAATTTTAATGAGCCTGAAAAAGCAATAAACATATACTCTTGGTAAAATATAATGTTTCAATATTTTAACATGGTATCTTCACATTAAGATTGAAAAAAATTAAAAAAAAAAAAAAAAAAAAAAAAAAAATTCATCATATTTTCCCAAAAAGTTATATAAAAAAGGATATTTTATTAAAAATTGGGTAAAATGGTAAAAATAATAATAATAAATGTCTTTTATTCCTAAAAATGGATGAAAAGTAATTCTATTTTTACAATTTCTGTTTTACCAAATTCTAGAGCAAAAAAACTTTGTTTTACCCTTGATATTCAAGAGTTGATTCTGAACAAACAAAGAGATGACCTCAAACACCATTTCTACTAGGTAAGAATCCTTTCATTTCTATGGCATTTATTTTCAATTTTAACAGTGAAATTTCATTTATGTGCTTCCTAAAGGAGGGAAAATGTGCCCTCAAACCATTCATGAATTTTGTATCAGGATCTGCACTGATCTAAGATCAATGTGTATCTCGAAAGGCATGGCTCCAATGGAGTCACATTGTCTATAAAAAATGGCTACAACAGTTGCGAAAGGCACATTTTTTTTCTAATAAATGTCACAAATTTTTGTATGTTTGTTATCTAACTGTTGAGGGCGCTAGAAGTCGTCCAAGACAAGGGTCTCCAAGGTACAGAGTCATGACCATAATCCACACAATTTGGAGTAGGAACCCCATTTGGATAATAGGCCTTACCTCCATAGCTTAGAGGTTTTCCTTGGCTACAACAAACAACATAAGGGAGTATACACATAACCTTTAGAAAAAGCAAGTAAGTTGACACTGTGAAGCATACAACTACAATGTATATAAGATACTTTCATGGATGAAAAAGGAGATAAAGTGATACTTTAGAAGAAACTTAACATTACTATCCTAATAAAGACATATAGATGCATAAAAAGAATCTTTAATTAACCTACAAAATAGTTCTAGCAAGGTAACAATGATCATAAAAGCAAGTAACAATGCACGTTCAACAAGATGTATACCAAAGCCAATGAAAAAGTTCCTTTTATTTGGTATATACGAATACAATCATATACCACAAACATTAAAAGAAAAGTCTTACAACATCCATGATATATGCGTGAAACTACATCATCTCTGAGAACTTTAGATATTAATTGAATGTTCCAAGTACGCAATTGCAATGACGCAACACTAACCCCAATAGTGGAACATTAAGTCACCACTTACTACTCTAAAGAATGATCTCCTATCCTATTCCAAGCTAGAGAAGCTATGGTGAAATGTCCTTTTTCTTGAGCTATGAGGGTTTATTGTAATAGAGGCTCTACAACCCAGTATAGGGTAGATGTGTAGCTTGTGTAACGTAAGTATGTAAACAATTTTAAATGTTGGATCAATTAAAAATAATAAAAATTTAAAAGTGATATCACAAATGAGTGTGAACATTTAAATGTAGGTTTAATTAATAACAAAAAGTTCAAAATAATAAACAAAAATTTAAAAGATAATAAAAAATTAAAAATAATATAAACCTTAGTATCTTGGATGAGTGTAAACATTTAAATGTTGGATCAATTCATAATAAAAAGTTAAAGTAACAAAAATAATAAAATTCAATTATTTATATTTTGATTTTGCTTTGCTTTGTTAGAATACCATGGGCTAATACTATGGCTTATCAATACCACATTCCCAAAAAAACATAACTTATTTCACAATCAAAATATTTTATCACAATATAACAAGATTCTTAACCATGGATATTCACCCTAATTTTTCCATTAGCATTATCAGTTTGTGAATAGGCTTTGTTACAATACCATGGGTTATTGGTACCACATGCCAAAAATTCATAATTTATTTCGAAATCAAAATATTTTATAACAATATGACAAGATTCTTAACCACTGAGATTCACCTCACTCACCTCACTTTACCATGGATATTATTAACTTGTAAATAGTTGTTGTAAATTACCAGGGGCAATATTGTGGCTATAATCCACCAACCAAAAACCAACTTATTTCACAATAAAATTATTTTATAAATTATTTTATTTTAATTTAATTTTATAACATTTTTTTAACTGAATCTGAAAGGAAAAAAGGTTATAATTACTTTTCAGATGTATCAAAACTCTCTAACATCAAGAATACTAATAATATTCCCATAAAAATTAAATCAAGGTTTTAATAAAATTAAAAATGAGACTATTTTTATATATAAAGACATGAAATTTATATAATATAATAATATTATTAAGCACCACCATAGATCCATATTAACTGAGGATCCAAGTGATTAGATCAAGAAAAGCAACTAAGAGTAACAGAGGAAATATAGGGCATGATTTTTTTAAGTCTTTCATTATTTGTTTTTCTTTGACATGATTGATCCAAAATATAGGTTTAATATTTTACAACCAATTGAGATTTTTTTAATTTAGATACTTTCTTAAACACAATAGAATGGGATCAAATTTAAGAGAGAGTGATGGAGGGTGTGAGAGAGGGAGGGGGATAGTGACAAAGCTGAAGGTAGGAGAGAGGGTGTGTGATGGGGGGAGAGGGATTGAGGGAGGTGGGATAGAGAGGAAGAGAGATGAAGGAAGAGAGAGAGGATTTGAGAGAGAAAGGAGGGAAGAGAGAGAAGGAGAGATGGAGAGAGAGAGAGATGTATTTGGAAGGGGAGAGAGGGAGGAAAAAATAAATACATAGCAAGATAGAGGTGGAGATAGGAGTGACAAGGGAGAGAGGGAGAGAGAGAGGGAGAGACAAAGGGAAGTGGTAGAGAAGGGAGAGATAGGAACTAAGATATAGAAGACTCAAGAGAGATAAGGAGATAGATATGGAGAGAAATTGTGTACATTTGTGGTCAGATAAAGAGAGGGAATAAGAAAGGGACATGGATATATCTAGTATATATATATATATATATATAATAATAATATATATATAATATATAGATATATAACCAACCTAGATCCATCTTAACCTCAGATCTGTCAAGTGCCGAGAGGGATCAAATCTCTCAAGGTGCAAATATTTCCTCAAGTTCTTAACTCAAAAATGAGGTTTGCACCTCAAGGGATTTGATCCCTCTCGACGCTTGATAGATCTGGGGTTGAGATGGATGTTGGCTGGTTTAAAAAAAATGAGGTGAAGATTCACCTCCCATGTGACTCTTGACCTCCCTCATGACTCTTGAGCTCCCATGCAAATTTTGAGCTCCTACATGACTCTATGAATTCCTAGTGCCTTTACACATTTCATGTGTGACCCTTGGGTTTCCACACAATTAATATTTTCTCATTTTTTAGAGATACAAAACTACATTCCATAAATTGTGGAAAAATACATGGAAAAAATAATACTTTTGTGATGACACTTTGAGAAGCCATAATTTGATGCCTATGACATAAGAATTCATTGTAATGTATCAATGCTAAGTTCCTCTCTTTGTTGTTATTGCTTAATTTCTTCATGATAGATCTAACTTGTACTTCATCTTCACCCTCCAAAGGGCTTGAATAAGTATTAAAACCTTCTAAGTCAACATGTTTTCTCATCTATATAATGTGTTCTAAGATTCCTTTGCTCTTGCATGATAGCATCTTTGTGTCTCATCTCCACAAGTGTCCATCTTGTAACCTCTTATCACTGACCTCCTTGAGCATCATCTTGTCATCATATGATGATAGCACTTTCAAATGAATTTCACTCATTACAAGAAAGCATAAATCACCTACTCTATCTTGTGTAAATGTTTATTGTGATGGGACAATTCACATGAGTTGAGGGAGACGCCTTCCTGGGTGCAGTGCGTAGGGTCAACAGGCAAGGAGTGGAGCATTGGGCACTAGGAGTGTGTAGTGTGCAATGAATGATCTTTGGAATGTTACTTTAAAGAATGATCTTCTCTCCTATGCAAAGTTAGAGAAGCAAAGTTGAAAATTATTCTTTCTTGAGCTATGATGGTTTATTTATAACAAATGAGGTGACTATTCACCTGCCATGTGACTCTTGACCTCGCTCATGACTCTTGAGCTCCCACATGACTTTGAGCTTGTATATGACCTTTGAGCTCCTACATTAATCTAGGAATTCCTAGTGACTTTCCACATTTCATGTGTGACCCTTAGGATTCACACATTTTACTATTTCTATTTTTTTATAGAAACGAAATTACATTCCACAAATTGTGAAAAATACATTAACAACATAAAACTTTTGTGATGACACCTTGAGAAGCCATAATTTGACGATTGTAACATAAGACTTCATTTGTAATGTATTCCCTGCCAAATTCTCTCTTTGTATATGACTAAATTCTTCATGATAGAACACGTCACAAAAATTATATATATTATTAATAAATAAATATTATATTTTTAAAAAATTAAAAATTAAAATAAATTTAAATTATTAAAAAATTATAATATAGATTCAAAGTTTTAACAATTTATATTTCTATTATATTTAAGATAAATCATAATACCATTATAATAAAAAAACAATACAATATAATTTAAATCTAAAACCTCTTGAACCAACTTCAATTATCTGAAATGCTAACTTTATAATTCAATATGAGGAATGTTTGTCGTACAAAATCACATCTCCCCAACTATGGACAAAGTTGATTGATTGGCACAAATTTTCATAAAGTTAGTGATAAATATTTTCTTTCCTTTGTCCATTAATGTCAATAAATACAACGATATGTCAGTGAGACCAGATCAGTAAATAAAAAGATTAGTAAATAAAATGTTCAGTCAATTTTTTTTATTAATTATTGAATTGTTTTAGTGTTATTTTTTGGAAGTTTTTTGATATTTTTTTCTTGGTTTAATTTTTCTAAAATTTGATAAGAATTTATTGAAATCACAAATTTGATAAATAATCCCAATACAATAAAAATACTTTAGAGTTTTTCAAAGTGTTGAATCCATATATAATCAAAAAACTAATTTAAATACAGAGGGGCTTCACTCAATGAATCTCTGAACATATTACATGCATTCATAGCATATTAAACAATACTCTTAATATGACTAGATATTGGAAAATGCCTGTAAAAATCACAGTATTTAACCCCCTACCAATATAAACCCAATACACCTTCCCAATTTAAAAACCCATACTTTCAATAAATATTGTAGGTGTCTATTTTTTTGTTAATATTATACCTTTTATATTTTTCATTAACTTTGGATTCCATTTTTTATACCCGCTAATATAAAAACCCTCTACCCCTATATATCCCAAAATATAACATGTCATATTTTGTTCAATAAATATTCCCCAATATAAACTTAAGTGGTATAGTATTGCTCCCAAAATAAAATTTCCATATTCAAAAAACACAAATCAATATTTCACTATAAATTTTTTTTAACTAATCCAACAACTCCAAAAAAAAATCACATTAAAAACAACGGCATCAACTATTCATCTCACATCTCACAGCTGTTTTATCTCAACAGTTTCTCTGCTGACTCTTCAGCATCTCGCCCAGTGTTTTGCCCTTTCCATTACTGTAACTATACAATTTCATGAAGTTTTGGTTGGTGGAATTTCTAAGGTATTATTTTGATATTTGCGTTAAATACTTTACTCAGTTTCCATTTGCTGGTACTGTATGATGGGATTGTTGATACTGTTGGTGGGGTCTATGTTTATCCATTAATTCCTGTTCACACACATTAAATATATTCTCCTGTTAAAGGACCTCATCCCGAAGGAAACATCACTACACGCAATTCCAAAAACCGCCACAAAATTAAAGTGTAGAAATTGAGTTTTATAATGTGTCTATAATGTGATTTTTTTTGGAGATTCTTGTTATGGAATTCCGCGGAAGAAATTGAGGTTAAATCTTCATTTGTTGCAGTTAAAATGGTTTTTTAATTGCATATTTGGATTCAGCACTCTGAAAACCCCTGGAACGCTTTGATTGTGCAGAAACTAGCTTTCAAACTTGTGATTCCAATAAATTGCTAACAGGGAAAACCCACCGGAAAAGCTTTCAAAAAATCGCATTATAGACAACTGCTAAACATAATACTGAGTTTTATAAACGTAATCATGAAATATTCTTTATATGGGGTAGTTGAGAGGGAATTGTATGATATAATTGAATTGTTAATTTTGGAATATTAAAAAAATTGAAGGGATATAGAGTATTTTAATTATAGTGTGGTAATTTTCAAATATTTTGAAAATTTAAAAATTAAATTAAATAATTATAAATAACAAACAAAATTTAATTAAAAAATTTCATTTAAATTAATTAGAAGTCACGCATGTTTATAATCATGTATGTGGATTGCGCAAATGTATAACAAATTGTCTAAGTGGATAGGTTGTTAAAATATAAATTTATTGTAGCCTTACAAGCATACTAGAGAATCTACTAGTTTGTACTCGGTCTTGCAACATTTATTTGTTTATGTGCCATCTGTATTTATTTAAAAAAAAGAAATACTGTGAAAGTTCACTATCATCCACAATGTTTTATGAAAAAAATTCATGAGACCATTAGGTCTTTTAAGTTTTTGCTAGCACTGCCATACGGCCGTTAGCTTATTAACTATGCTCCATACTCTTTGCAGTGGTACAAGTCGAATAGTAAAGAATTGGGAATTGCCAATGATATAGTTTCACGTGTGTTTAAAAAAATGAATTGAATGAATAGAATTCATATTTTTAATTATGGTATAAGTTAAAAATAATTAGTATTGAGAGTAATATAGTTGGTATTTTTAACCACAATAATAAGTTGAAAGAATCGGGAAAAGATATTAAAAGAATCGGGAAAAGATATTAATGTGTTTAAGAAATGAGATAGATATGGTTGATATTTTTAATAATATATAAGATAAAAGGATTAAATGTGATTTATTTTTTATAATATATAAAGATAAAAGTACAGATTAATTTTGATGTGGTGATATTTTTAATGGGGATATTAGCTGAATATTAAAAAATAAAATTAATATTGTTAGTTATAAATTGAAAGTAATTAAGGATTCATATCAATGTGGTGGAGATTTTGGGAATTGACATTAATATGGTTAAATTTGTATTTATAATCAAAATTAAAAAGTAAAAATGAGAAAGATGTTAAGGAAGAGTAAACTTATTTTGTTGTTTCAATTATTTTTTACTTATTATTTGATATTTATATGATTTTAATGTTTATATTAAAATTGTAATATGATTTTTTTAATTAAATCTTTATGCTAATAAATATAGCATATTTATGTGTAATAATGATGTCCAATAAGACAATTATACAAGTTTATTTATTTTTTATTTTTAATATTTATATTATTAAAATTTTTAATATTTTGAAACAATGTTAGTTTATGTTATAATTTTGTAAATCTTTTAGGAGAAGTACAATGTTTTTTTGGAAAATTTGAGACTTTTAAAAATAATTAACTATGAAATTTAATAGACAAAAGGATTATGTTAAAGGAAGGGTTTCCACATGTTAATGATGGCACTTAAAGTGGCAATGGTGTAGTCAAGAATGTGCCCCCACATCAACATGTGCACATTTCTAGGAATACACACATGTTCCTAGGCATTAAGACTCAACAAGCTCTAAGCCACCAACCAAGCAGGCATGGCTCAGGATCATGCACATCTTCTTAGGAATGTGCATGAATTCTTAGGAATGCACTCATGTTCCCATGTGTTGGATCTTTTAAATGCTTGTGGCCCTTTTTTTCCTCATTTTAGATAACATGATGTGTTTTTGGAATGTTATTTATACAAATATTTATTCCTTGGTGTACATCAAGCACCAAGTCAATAAAATTGATCTTCTTTGGATTTTAGATTAAACATTTCAATCAATTTTTTTATTTAAAATTAGAAAAAAATATAAATGACGCTCCATATACAAACATAGTATTCAATAATGAGAGGCCTGGTTATGATGGATCATAATGAAATCCCAAGCACACCATCACAAACCCTAGCCTAGAACAAAGAAATCTTAATGCCAAAATGAATGCATCGTTGACTACTTTGAGGGCACTCATACATGACCTCCAAAACACTAGAGAGCCTTCATGATTGTCTCCAATGAGCTTCTTAAATTCAATTATGTCATCCATTTCTAATTCCAAAAGCCTATTAACTATTATTTTCAATTACATGGCTATAATGTATGAATACTAAAAATTTGATTAAATTAAAAACCAAATTAGAGACTTGAAAATTACCGAATAAGATTTTATATCATTGTTCGTTGACCCTAGAAACAACCAATAGATACCAGTCAATAAGAGGCACATTTGTATGCATTGGTGTACCTACCAAACATCCTGAGACCAAAGGATGGACAAGTTATTCATGTTTTATTACAAACCTCCTTGTAATAATAGGGAGGTACCTCTATATTTCTTGAGTAAATTATGGGCAGAGTTCAAGCTAGGACTCCATACCAACTACTTGGACATGGGAGAATTATAGGGGTTCTGTTGTGGGTCTACATAAGATAAAGAGAATGCTAGGAACAACCTAGCACTAGGTCCTTGCTCACTTAGAAGAAGGTTTAACCCCCTTTCCCAACATCCTCTAGTAGTGGATAACATTATTAAAACCTAGACCATAATAACTACCTAACTTGGACCTTTGTGTAGCATATTTCTTTGGTAGCATCAACGTTCTCAGAGTGACTAGTAGGTGATGTTGTAGGAGGGGTTGGACCATTAGATTTTGCAACATGGTTCAACTAGGAGAGGCCACATGGACGCTTATGTGAATATCATAAATGTTAATGGTCCTTAGTATTGCAAAAATAATGTTGAAACTCCCAAGAGTCTCTCTTGAAAAATGTAATTTAGTTCAGTCTTCATAAATGTATTTGTCATTGTGTAATGTACTTGTCAAAAGAATAAAGAAAATATTTTTTTATTGTATCAATGACTTATTAAAGCATGGGTTTCATGCTTGCGTCATCATTATATTAGTCAAAGTTCCCACTGTTGACTCCTAGGATTAATATTGAGTTAATAAATTCATTACATAATTAAAGAGTTCCTTATTGGACTTTGGAATCATGTAAAAAGGTTTATTATTAAGTAAAATATGATTTATGTAACATCCACACCAAATCAGCCTAATGGAGATCAACTTGTCCTAAATGACACCTATTCAACCTCACTTGAAGCCTATAAAAGGAAGGATATCGAATTGATTTGAAGCATCTCATCTCAAGGAAGTTTGATATCTCTAGTGAAGCTGGAAAAAGTGTGAAGTGGGTCAATGAAGTCAAAAGAAGTGTGATTTGGGTCAAGATCAAAGAGAAAAGGAAAATTGAAGTTTTGGTGGTACTCTCTCTCTCTTTGGTGCCCTATTTTTGGAGATTGAAGTCTTTTAAGTGTTGTTGCTGCCAATTGCTTCTTGATGTCGTAAGTTGTTGCATAATCAAAGTTGTTGGGGTGGAAGTGCTTTTACAAAGGGGTCAGAGATCTAGAA
Source organism: Pinus taeda (assembly GCA_000404065.3). Taxonomy (NCBI): domain Eukaryota; kingdom Viridiplantae; phylum Streptophyta; class Pinopsida; order Pinales; family Pinaceae; genus Pinus; species Pinus taeda. The sequence goes on along the minus strand of APFE031139011.1, from coordinate 177,867 downwards.
GGGCTAACTTGGTGTGGAGGTAAGGTTTGGTCTATGTCTAGGTTGAAGAGTCTCAAAGAAAACTATTTAAGGAAGATAAATTTTTACTAGGTTTTCCCCTCGAGAGGGGTTTTTCCTTAGAATAGTGCCTGAAGCTTGTGGATTTTTTTTGTTGATATTCTTACACACGTAATATTGTAATTTCTTGATGAAAGATAAGATAATAAAAAAGTAAAAAAATCCAACACAACTCACAAAGAAAATTATTGAAGGAAGAGAATTGTTTATTGGGTTTTCCCCTCGAGAGGGGTTTTCTCCTGGCATAGTGTCAACATCTTGTGTCTTTTGTTTTTGGGATCTTAATACACACATAATATGGAAATTTCTCGATTAAATATAAGACGATAAAAAAGTAAAAGAAGGGAACACAACTCACAAGTAATTATCAAGAAAAATGAATCAAATCCTAATCTACTTGCATCGATCTCTCAACATGGTATCATAGCTAAGGTTAGGAAAGGTTGAATATCACTTTGTTGGCTCAAAAGGAATGAACATGAATTCTCCCTCTTTGATAAACTAGATGAGAATGGGTATCAACACTGCTAGAAGCTAGATCAAGAAGGTTATCCACTACTTATTCAACAAGGTCAAAGTAAAGGGTTCTTGGCTACTCTTATAGGTTCTCTTAGTGATGAAAATTCATGGATCATTGATAGTGGAGCATCAAGACACACGGCCAGAGAAAGTAAACAAATCCATACACTATAAACTAAGCCATCTTCTCATGTTGTGGAATTGGGTGACAACGAAATATATGATGTTAGAGGCATGGGATCAACAACGTTGAAGCTAGAAAATGGATCAAAGTTGCACCTCAAAAACATACTATATGTTCCAGGATTGAAAAAGAATTTTCTTTATATTTTTTGTTTAGAAGATAAAGGGGGTAGAGTTGATTTTTTGATGGAAAAGTATTTGTTTGGGGAAAAGACTCTAGCATTGGTAAATCTAGGGTTATCAAAGTTCGTGAAGGAAGCCTTTATAGATTTATTACACAACCTCCTCAAGCTTTGGTTCACAAGGAGATCAATCCCATTAAGCTATTGCATAGGAGGTATGGTCATCTAAATTATAAGTTTATCCCTACTCTTAATCAATTGGTTCATGGCATCCCTAATATGAAGTTAGATCATGAAGGTGTGCGCAAGGGATTCTCTTTGGGAAAACATAAAAGAAATCCATTTCCTTATATTGAAGCTAGGTCTAAAGAGATATTAGATCTCATTCATTCTGATGTGTGTGGGCCCATGTTTGACAAATCACTTGGAGGTCATCTCTACTATGTAACATTCATTGATGACCTTTCTAGAAACACATGGCTCTACCTTCTCGAAACAAAAGACAAAGTGTTTGAAAAGTTCAAGGAGTTTAGGTTTGAAGTGGAAACCCTAACCGAAAGAAAGATAAAAAATCTAAGGTTTGAAAATGGTGAGGAATGCACTTCTAAGGAATTAATTGCATATTGTAAGGAAGTGGGAATTAAGAGGGATCTCATTGTTCCTTATAATCATGAACAAAATGGAGTTATAGGTCAATTGAATAAGGAATTCAAATAATTCTCCTTCATCAAGACCTACCAAAATTCTTATGGGGAGAAGCAGCAATGACAACAGTGTACATTCAAAATAGAAGTCCTCATAAAAATTATAATAATATAACACCTAAAGAAGTATTCATAGGAAATAATCCAAGTGTGGATCACCTTAAAATATTTGGAATTCCAACATACATCTGTATTCCAAAGGACAAGCAAAAGAAGTTGGATTCCACAAGTATCAAGGGAATATTCGTTGGATATAGTATCTCCTCAAAATCATATAGAATCTACAATAAGGAAGGAATACATATTGAAGTAGGTAGGGATGTCATATTCAATGAACATCAAACCTACAAGAAATCAAAGGATATTCTTGTTGATTCTGATTACGAAGAAGTTCCAATATTTGAAGAAGAAGAAGATCATCATGAAAATCCTACTGCAAATCAAGAAGAAGAACGAGCAAGTGAGACTATTCAATCTATTATCATACCAACCACAAGGAAAAGTCCAAATTTCTTAAAAGATACATTAGAAGATGTTGAAGGACATGAAGCTGTAAAAGGAGCCTTCAGGGAAATTAAAATACTGAAGAGATATTATGATTATGCTGCATATATGGAAAAGTTAATTGAAGTTGAAACATCTACATTCAAGGAAGTTGCGCATCAAGAGGTTTGGAAGAAATAAATGCAGGAAGAATATCAATCCATTATGAAGAATCAGGTTTGGGAAATTGTTCCTAGATCTAGTTACAAATCAGTTGTCACCTCCAAATGGATTTATAAAATCAAACATGCTATGATGGAAGTATAGACAAGTACAAATATAGATTCATTGCAAGGGGTTTCTTTCAAAAGGAAGGCATTAATTATGAAGAAACCTTTGCACCCATAACGAGGTACACTACCATTAACTCCTTGGTTTCATTGGTTGCTAAAATGGGTTGAAATATCCACCAAATGGATGTGAAGAACACATTTCTAAATGGGACCATTGATGAGGAAGTGTATATCAAACAACCCAAAGGCTTTGATGTTAATAGTAGGGACTCTCATGTTTGTAGACTCAAGAAGGCCCTATATGGTTTGAAGCAAACACCTAGGGAATGATATACAAGAATGGATGCATATATCCTCAGAATTGGGTTTTGTAAAGAGTTTTGTGGATCCAAATCTCTACATCAAGGTCATGAATAATGAGTCCATCCTTATTATACTATATTTGGATGATCCATTCATCACAGTTGTGGAGAAAAAAGTCAAGAATGCAAGAAGATATTAATGGCTGAATTTGAGATGAAGAATCTAGGATTAATGCACTACTACTTGGGTCTATAAGTATGGCAAAAACCTAGGAAGATATATTTGGGGAAAGTAAAATACATCATTAAGTTGTTGCAGAAATTCAGGATGATTGATTCCAAGCCTATGACTACTCCTATGATCACCAATCTCAAGAAGTTAAGAGGTTCTGACTCATGTCTCATGTATTATACCTCCTATCATTAGTTGGTGGGCTCCCTAATGTATCTGGTAAATACTAGGCCATATATATGATCTGTTGTAAACATTCTTATTCAGTTTCAGTTGGCGCCTCGTCATGATCACTAGATAGCTGCCAAACACATCTTCAGGTATCTTCGTGGCGCTATACATTACTTCCTAAAGTATGATAGTAAGGAAGTCAAGCTAATTAGCTTCACAGATTCTGATTGGGGTGGCAGTGAGACCGATGGAAGGATAACTACCAGAGGATGTTTTAGTTTGGGAGTTGTTATGATCTCATGGATGAGTAGAAAGAAAGATCGCATTTCTTTAAGTAGTGTTGACGAAGAATATGTGGCTACATGTAAAGTAGGAAAGGAGGTTGTTTGGTTAAGGAAGCTTCTAACAAATTTGTTCAAGAAGTCTCTGGGTCCTACTATGAATAATTGTGACAGTCAAAGTTGTATTAAAATGTTTGGAGATCTATTGTTTCATGCTAGAACAAAGAATATAAACAATAAGTTCCACTTTATTAGGAACTTGGTGCAGGATTGGATTACGAAGTTGGATCATGTCTCAAAAAATGAACAAGTAGCAAACATACTAATAAAGTATCTTCCTAATAAGAAGTTTGAAAATCTAAGAAACATGCTTGGTTAGTAGATATTGTTGATTGTATTGATGATAAGATATTGGAAGAGATTTGTTGAGGCTTTGCAAGTGAAGAATTTCTTGGGAAGACATCTGACTGACACTTTGTTTATCTCTAGGTCCCAAAGTAGGGAGGGTGGCATTGATTGTAGAGGTCCGACCTTGGGTACATACCTAGGTCCCTAGGTTGGTGGTTAGAAGTAAGCTTGTTGCTACCTAGAGAAGCTAAAATCTTGAGTCTACCTCAGTGCCACTTGGATAGATTTCCCTGGTTAGGAATCTAGTATGTGGCATTGCGGTGCCTAAAATGTTGAGTGACCAATGGATATATTTCCCTCGTGAGGAATCTAGTCTATGGAATTGTGGTGCCTAAACTCTTCATTGTTCATATAGTTCGAGATGTTCCATTGTATATTATGAATACCTCCCTAGTTAAGAGGGAGTGTTGAAGAATGTAACTAGGTTCAATCTTCATAAATGTATTTGAGTCATTATGTAATGTACATGTCAAAAGAATAAAGAAATTATTTTTATTTTTGTATCACTAATTTATTAAGGCATGGTTTTCATGCTTTGGTCATCATTATATTAGTCAAAGTCCCCATTATGGACTCCTAAGATAAATATTGAGTCAATAGAGTCATTGTATAATTAAAGTGACGCTTCATGGGGTTTGGAATCATGTAAAAAGGTTTATTATTAACTAAGATATGATTTATGTAACCTCCACACCAAGTTGGCATAATGGCGATCATGTTGGACTAAAGGACACATATTCGACCTCACCTAAAGCCAATAAAAGGAAGGAGATTGAATTCATTTGAAGCATCTCATGTCAAGGAAGTTCAATATCTCTAATGAAGCTGGAAAAAGTGAGAAGTGGGTCAAGGAAGTCAAAATAAGTGCAATTTGGGTCAAGGTCAAGGAGAAAAGGAAAATTGAAGTTTTGGTGGTACTCTCTCCCTCTCTTTTGCCCTAGTTTGGGAGATTGAAATATTTCAAGTGTTATTACTGCTAGTTGCTACCTAATGCCATACGTTGCTGCATAGGCAAATTTGTTGGGGTGGAAGTGCTTCTGTAAAGGGGTTGAATATCTGGAAGGGTTGACTTGGTGTTGAGGGAAGGTTTGGCCTATTTCTAGATTGAATAATCTCAAAGAAAACTATTGAAGGAAGATGATTTTTTACTGGATTTTCCCCTTAAGAGGGGTTTTTCCCTATCATAATGGCTACATATTATGTCTTTTGTATTTTGATCTTCATACACACATATTATGGGAATTTCTTGATGAAAGATAAGATAATAAAAAATTAAAAGAAGCCAACATAACTCACAAGTAATTATCAAGAAAGAGGAATCAAACCCTAATCTACTTGCATTGATTTCTCAACAATCTATACTTTAATTATTAACCCATGATTTCCATAAATTTAACAAGGTTGACAGTATATGTGCAGTAAGAACTATCTCCTTCCTTTTATAATCCTCATGTAGGTGAGAGATGTTGTAGTGTAGGACATATGAAAAACAAATCCAGACAAGTTTCTAAGATAACTATGCTACATGAGAGTGAAATTGTAGAAATAATTTGTGGAAATGAAATGGAACACACCTATATTGATTTTAGGAAAAGGAAAAAAAACTTTACTAGAAAATGAAATACTTGGAAAGTAAACCCGAAATCTATGTTGTAAAAGCTAAAAACAACACAAGGGAGCTACATTAAAAGCACCTAAGGCAAACTTCAAGAGATCTCTACTCTTCCAAACTCCATCCTCAACACCCAAAACATGCTCCAATATGATAAGGAAAGTAAAGTAGGAATTTATTGTTGAACTGGATGAATCAAATTGGTTTTTGTTGGCTACTATACAATTCCTTGTTTTGCCACATGAAAAACCAACAAGCCAATTTTTTTTTTTCTAAAATGCAGATATAATATGAGAGACAGGGGTATAAATGATGGGAAATTATATTATTTAGTTGGTAAAAGCATAAATAACTAAGTATAATATTTAACACTATGAAACTAAGTTTTTTTCACTCTTCGTAATCATAATTTTGGATGCACAATAAAACAAGAAAATTTCATAAATTGCAGCAACATATGAAATGAAATAGAAAGATACTTTAAAATGAAATGATAAGCAATATGAGTGATCTAAGATGTTGAAAAAATGTATAAATGACAAGAAAATAAAAGTAGCTCCTAAAACGACCTATAACCAAGCATAAAGCTATCATATTGTAATTTCTAGAAATGTTGATTCAAGATATAAATAGAGAAAATTAAAAGCATTAAAATGATAGTAACACAACTACAAGAGGGCTCTGAAGCTTGTGGGGTGGGCCTAACCCAAGGATGCTTAGTGTCCTTAAGGAGGAACTAATCTAGAAATTGAAATGAGGAACTACTTCCAATAATTGAGAATCTATCTTACATAAGGAAATACAAAGCTGCAAAACTTGCTTAGAAATATTCAAAGCCTAAGCTCTTTCTAATCTATTTTTTTATATGCCCCAATGGCCAACTCAAATATCTTATTTCTACATCACCTGGGGGAGTAAAATCCTTGAGAGGAGGGCTACCAAGAATCCTAAAAATAAGGGATCTTTCCCTAAAACTAACTCCCAATAATAGGAGGAGGCATCAAATTCCTTGATTAAGCCGAGTTTGTGTCTTCCTGTATGAGGGAGCAAGTCCTTAGAATCTCTCCAATGTTGGATTCATTAAAATCTACTCAAAATATTTATAACTCATAACAATAAACATATTAAGGCACAAAAAAACTGAAAACCGAATCAAATCCTCTAGCAACTAATTAAGCTAGGAAAATGTACCATTAAGTGCAAAAAGTGGGGTCAAAACATTATTTTATGTTCCTAAGTGTGGATTGGTGGGCCTTATGATTTACCTATTTTGGAGGCCCATATATATATATATATATATATATATTCTCCCATCATTTGTCCCTCACTATCACTACATTTCCCTACTTTTTTGGATCTAGATTACCTCCATCAAGGAATTTCCATCATTGCTACAAACCATAGGGGTTAATCACCTCCCACCTCCATGACCTTTTCCATCCCATCCACCCACAGAGGTTGCATCCATTGACCATGCAATGGTACCCCCCCTTGTCACTATCATTATTTCATCCCTAATGGCCTCTCCACATAACCCCCATGCACCTTCCTGACCATCACACCATGATGGAATTCAAGTGGACGCAACATTAGATGTTTGCTTTGAGAAGGTTGCATGGTCACATTGTCCAACTACTAGTGAATGTGCACCATTGGTTGAGACATTGACAATGAGTTTTTTCATTGATGAACTTTTTATGTATCACGAATGGAATTCATTTTAGGCATTTTTGTTAAAATTCCATGGTTCGATTCTTGTAACTACTATAGTGTGGTATAATAGAGAACTTGGAGTTAGAAAGGAGGGAAACACCCATGCTATTGATTGTATCATCTAAGGTGACTTTTCTTGGCTTGAGTTACAAAATATCAGTCTATAAGTGTGATAATTCATTGTGGAATTTTTTTTATGAGAATGATGTTTATTTTTACAATCCCTAGAGGGATGAAGCACACTGAAAAAAGAAAAAAATCAAGAAGGCTTTTTCTAGTAAGAAGAGAAAGATCGACTTTTGGGATGAAAATGATGGTGTTGAGAGTAGAAGTGGTTAATGAGTGACCAATGAAAGCCATTTTATATATAGGTAATCATATACCATACTAACATGTTTGGGTATGAGTTTCCATTTTGTATATTTGGAATTTTGTGCCATTTTAATAGAAATGTATACTTGAGACAATTTGAATGTGTGTAGTGTGTATTTCATGGCACATGTTCTATGAATTTAAGTGTCTTTTTGTTTGATGTTGAATTATGACATTTCTAGGTTGATTTTTCATGTATGTGGTGAATCATGATGCAATATGACCTATGGTCAAGTGAGAACTTTGGCATGCTGCATGGTTGAAGATGGTTGGCTTGGGTTTTCAAGACATGTCATTTAGGCATATTCCTAGTGATACATGTAGTTGATGTTCATGCAAAACTAGCAGGGTCACACCAATTTTGCATTATGATTAGGATTATTCTGTATTATGGGTCAATTAAGTGAAAAAAAGTTTAACCTTGTAGATATTCCCTTCTAATCTCATTATCATCCAAAAAAATGAGTGTTGCATTTAACTTGGAAAAATTATTTGTAATGGAATACGAATTAAATTTCCCTAGCATTCATTATCTAAATTGAAGTGTCCATAATTATTAGAATATCATTGTGAATCATTGATGTAGTGACCCTAAAATCCTTTACACAACCATCTACATGAACCCCACAGAGTGCACAACTACTCGTATGCTATCACTAACCAAATTTAAAGACTAACAAAAACAATAAGGAGTTGAGAGTTTTATGAAACAAGATAAGAGATAATAACAATTTTTTTATTTCTGATTCATATACACATCAATTTAATCTTACAATATGTGTACATTCCTACTATGCACTATGAATCTACATACATACCATTTGGTCACCACAATATGCAACCAATTCTTTATCTTCTCTTTGTTCCTACATTCCTTTCTAACATCACAATCACCTTTGTCCTTTGGTTCTCCTCCTTTTTTTTGCATTGATCCTCTATCCACCCTTGTTCTTAAATGACAGTTTGGAAGCTAGAAATTTTTAGTGGTTCAACTTTGTAATTTTTTTCTCAATCCCATCATTATTTCCTCAAATAGGTGTCCTAAAAATTTGCCACAGTGTTATAAGACACATGGAATCATACCAAACCATGAAACATAGTGTTTTAGAAAAGTTGCTACACTATGGTAGAAATAACAAAGTCGTAACATTGTAACAAAAATGACAGAGTTATAACATTGTAACAATAACAACAAATTCACAACACTATAACAACAATGACAATGCCATGGTATTGTAAGAACAAGGAAAAGTCACAACATTACAATATCAATGGTAGGGTCATAACATTGAGGAAGAGTAAAAAATTACAATAGTGATGACATAGTCATAGCAATATAACAACAATGATGGATTCACAACATTATAACAATAATGGTATAGTCACAACATTGTAACAATAATGGTGGAGTTGCAAAACTATAGCAGTAATGGCAAAGTCGCAACATTGTAACAACAATGGTGGATTTGTAGCACTATAAAAGAAATGGAAAAGATGCAACACTATAACAGCAAGGTGGATTCATGACACTATAACAACCCTCTTATTTCATCCTCTAAATATTAACTAAAATCAATCCATGTGGATTGATTTAGTACAAAGATTCTCCTACATCAATCATTACCACTTATTTTTATAGTTAAGAATAGGGATTTAAAAACAAAGAGGTCAAAAGAAAATGTATACAATACAATACTTAACCATAAAAAGAAAATATTGTTTAAAAGAGGAATATATGTATTATTATAGAATTTTTAAAAAATACATTAACAAAACTCTTTGTTGATAGAGTAATAACCATTTGTAAAATGCTTTCATGTACATTTCATTATTAGTTGTTTCCACATTTGTATTTAACTTTATGGGTCTATATTTCATCATATAAAAAAATAAATATACATTCAGCATATGACGAAAGCATTACATCTACTAATGAGCTATAAACACTAGTACAAAATGACTAATTAATTACTAAAAAAGCAACTAAAATTTACATATAAACAACCATTTTTCAATTGGTGACTGATAGTAGCTAATTTACAATATCCTATACTATGATCAACTTTTAGTCATTTTTAGCTTGGTCATTAATTGGTTTACTCAATTTTACCATCTAGTAGTATATTTAGTTATAAATTTGGTCATTAATTATCGCAATTAATGACCAAATATACAACAAAATATATTACTATATGAATCCTCAAGAAAACTAATTAATGCCCAAAGAAATATGACCAAAATGTCATGCTATAAGATACTATAATTAGGTACCAATGGTCATATATATATGCAAATTTTAGTCATCATTTGAAACTAATTAATGACCAAAGAAATATGACTAAATTTTAGTCGTGTTATAAGATACTATAAATTAGATACTAATAGTCATTTATATGCAAAATTTAGTCATCATGTTAATAAAAAATTTATCATTTGCAGTAGTCATTTATCTTTTTTTGGTATTTTCATATTCATTATATAAACGACTGACTTAGTATTTTCTATTCATTTCATTTAATTTTATTCATAATCATTATAAATGGCTAATTTAGTCATATATTCATTTTATATGCTTTCATCATTAATTAATATAAACTACTAATTTAGTAGTTTTAGATTGATTTTATGTGTTCATTATTAATCAACATAAATTAATTAGTATGATTTTGCGACTAAATTTAAAACAAATGCTATACAATGTGCATGTTTATCTAATCTAATAATGCAAAGTTACATATGTTAATTTACAATGCTAAATAATATCAAGTGCAAATAAAAATAATGTCAACCATATCAATTTTATTATATAAAAGATCAAGTATTACAATATGAGTTTCCAACTTAATATCGGTTGGACTACAATTTACACATGAAATATTGTTTCATCATTTCAAAACATTATCACTGTGTTGCCAAAGCATTGCAAGTGAATTCACCAACTCTGAAGGCTTGACCATCAGTCTCTACGAGTGTGTCTTATGCAAGATATTGGCTCTAAGGGTATCATTAGACATATTCTCTTCTCTCTCTCACTTTGCATTTGTCACTCCAATGTTATTGTTCTCCTCTTTCTTCAATTGTGACTTCTTACCATAAATATTGAGTTCCTCTTCTGAAAATGAAAAAAGATACAATGCAGAGTATAAGACACGAAAGATGATGAATACTTGAATATAAAATAAAGCAGAGTATAAAATATATATATGACATATACCTCAACATTCGATTGTGGCCATTATGCAGCTAGATGATCTGTATAAACAAAGCAAATAAAACATCACCATAGAAAATAACACCTTAGGAAGTTAGTATTAAACCTTCAACAAAACCTTAGGCACAATCATATCAACTAAGTTACATGTTAAAAATATCAGGCAATAGATAACTTGTGAAAATAAATGGAAAAAAAAAGAGCAGTGTAAAAAATATCCTTATTGCTTGTTCTAAATAGGTCATGTTCCTTAAATTTGGATATTATTTTGCACATAGTAAAATTTGCTCACTATTATGACCTATGATTTTAGGATCATGAGATTTATCCAACATCATATTGGATTGTGGAGACAAAATGATTCAACTTTCCGAGATGACTACCTCACTTGGTTGAATGAAGGTGCTAGCTATCAATAGTGTCAAAACCTTACGAAAGAAAAACACTAAGGCTCAAGAAAATATATCACCACTTGTACAATGAAAGAAAAAATTTCAATCCCACAATGACCTCTGGGAGTACATTTTGTTGCATGGATATCACACTCTGAGAGATAATTGTCTAATACAATGAGAAGTGTGCATATATTGTCATAATGCCCCTCACAGTTAGACCCTATAGTTTTGTCCTATATATTATTAATCATATTATACTATTTAATTATAAATTATGACTATCAAATAATTATTAGTTTGAATAATTACTTTCAAATTGCATTTTTAGTATTTCTGTATTCATTAAAATATTTGGAAAAAAGGTACTTTTTGTGACTAGTTAATTTTGAGTGAATATTAATACATAATAAATTATGGTTCCTTAGATTTTCTCTAGTGGTTATTTGCTTATTGTACCAATTAATCCCATGTCCTCTATTGCATTTGGTGAATTCCTCTTTGATGATGTCCAATGCCAATGCAATGGACATTTATCCTCGATGTTTTTCTAAGCCAAAGGGAAGCTCCACAAGTAACAAACAAAAAGTAACCTCAAATATATTATTGCAGGCCAAAATGCAGTAATTATATGACAAGCCAAGAAACACTGCACATTAATTATCTTCCCTTCAATATTGATTAATAATTTCTTTGCATGATCATGTAATACTAAAGTGTCAAGTAGGGACATTTAAAGTTAGTCATCCATCAATATCACCTTTGAGAGTGCTTAGTAGTTAATACTTCCTATTACACACATAGTAGATCACCAACTTTAAGGATAGAAATATAAACACAAAAAAATAAAATTAAAAGAAATGCTAGGAAGTCAAATGCGACTAATATTGAGTCAAAAGAATACCAAGCCCTTCACATTAGCAAGGCATTCTTAGGCACTAAAACAAAAAATCCTTCCATTGCAACATTTTCACCTTTTCTTTAATTTCCTTAATTGAGAACATAACTTCTAGAAGAAAAAAAATTCATTGAAAAAGGTCTCGAAATCCTAACAAATTCTCGAGTGATCGTTGTATCAATTAAATAGAAAGGTAATTGCTCGATATGCTTTTATCTTGTGGAATATATTGAAGAATATGAAGATTTATCATCCCTTTCTCTTAATCAAATTGTAATATGTGGGTTCCAATCAAGTAATCAATTTCCCTCCAAGATAGTTAACAGATCACTTTGGAGAATGACTTCTACAAGAATTGGGATAGTAGAAATGGAATTAACTAGGAGGAAAATGAAGCATTTTAGTGGGTGATCCAAAATATTTGAACGCAACTAAAAATAAATTTATACCCCCTCCACACATTTTAAAATAGAAACCATTCAGTTGCATATGATTTACTTTCCACCTTTCTGTAATATGCAATTTTTTGAGCAAGAATAGAGCATTCATAAATATTGTCATAAAAGAGGATTCTTCATAATCATAATAGGTTGGGTTATAACAAATAAAAAATTTCATGTAGTGAATAAATCTTACATGGTAGATTTCAATGATTAAAATGACAACTTTATCCTTAATCTCATTACAAGAAAAATAAATTAAACCCTAACTAGTTGGGATCTAACAAATCAAGAATTTCATGTAGTAAAGTAAACTTACATGGTAGATCCAAATTATTTGCAATGACAACTTTATTCTTGATATTATTGCAACATAGATAAATTCAATAGCACATACATATTTCCTTATCTGAGACAAAATTTGAACACATTCTAAGATTTCAAAAAAATATAATGATACGATTTACCTGTAGGACATGAGAAAGCTATCTACATCTAATACCCATCACTAGACAATAGTGTTATTGAGACACCATCTCATATATAGATAGTGTTATAGAGATACCTTGGAACACCTATTCAACACTACCTTCAAGCTTCAAATTCATCAATTGATTTATCTTAGTAGCAAATTCTAGTGGGATTTCATTAAATACAACCTGACAAAAGCCATTTATGATAGTTGTCATTTCCTTTTATGGATCTATACCCCTCTAGAAACAGAGTAACTGATATTCCCCAATTTTTGAGGTACTTGCTTCATGTTCAACATGGGATATTGGGTTTTTCACGTGGAAAAGGTTGCAAATATTATATGTATAATGGAAACAAGCATGCAATTCAAGGTTGCTCCTAAAGTCCCTTGGGTGAATTATAAAACACCATCTACTTAAAACATGATATATGGTAGTAACAAAAACCTACCCACTATCCCACTTACGAATTCAAAACGTTGAAAATAGGATATGTCTTAAACAATATCAACTATTTAATTGCATAATCACACTAAAATAGACAAATCTTTAAAATGTTGAAAAGTGTGAAAAAAATGGAGTTGGAATATTATAGTTATGTCATGATAGATATAGCTATGTAAAATGTACTTCTTTCTAAAACACATAAATGTAACTTCTATAGCTACATGAAATGTAACTTTTATATAAAAAATGGAGTTGGAATATTATAGTTACGTCAGGGTAGATATAGCTATGTGAAATGTAACTCAAGGCTAACATTTTTTGTCTTCAGTTAATAACTTAATACTCCACCAAAAATAGAATTGAATTGGCTCTTCACCAACCAAGGGGAAATTCATATGCACAATAAGATACAGTATGCATGAGTTATAAGTAATATGACATTTACATGTAATATCAAGACAAACTTTTTCTCATCTCATTAACTCTTATCTTATAGTTGGTGATGGATATAACCTTTAAAATTATGATCCATCCTTGTCATATCTTATATTTAATGATGGGTATAGCTTTTAAAAGCATTAACCTTATTTTTTATTTTTTGTACAACCAATTTAAATGGAAGTGCTCATAATCTTATTCAATATTATCTTGTACAACTAGAAATAAAAAAATGTGGGGGTGGTGTTTCTAGTGATTTTCAAACTTGTTTTAATTACCTAAATTTAGCCTATTTAAGGTAAATAGTTGCACTGACCATCTTATCTTCAAGTTAGTAACTTTTCTTGAGGGCATCTATTATATACCTAGGGGGGTAATATGGGGTACAACGGGAGGTACCCAAGGTAATAATGTAATAATGGGATGGGCCATAGTAATAAATAAGGTGGTTAACCCATATCATGTAAGGGACCCAAGTAGTTAGTAATAATGTAATGGGCCCATGGTATTAGTTCGATGGTATGAGGGAACCATGGTAATGACCCATGGTATTGTATGTCTGAGGCCTATATAGAGGCTAGAGACTCCACATGGAGAGATGTCAAGGATTGTTGTAGGAACAAGCATATGGCTTGCGGAGTGTTCTCCTTCCTTAAGGAGTGAATGTATGGTGTTGCCCTACCTTATGGTGTTGGCAGCTGCTTGGTCACCAATGAACATCAAATCACACTATGAAAAATTCCTTGCATTATGAGAATTTGGTTGCACCTACACTAATCCTCTGTAGTAGTTCCTTGACTTGCCTATAGATATGATTTTAAAAACAATCCTACTCCTGCAATTCTTCCCCATATGGATCATCTTTGTCCCCCCCTATTGATAGTTATTTTTCAAGGCAACAGAATAGAACTCTCCAATTACATCATCTCCTTTCAAAACAATTCTTGAGTATTTCCAGGTGATTGTGGAACCAGTCTCTACTCAGTTTCATGAAATCCTTGATTTGTCTCCATCGCAAAAACCTCTTTTCATAATAAAATGATAAATCCCACTTCTGCATTCATCATCCTTGACATACCAATTCTTTACAATGGAATACTTTATTGTTGTCCCCTCAGTGCAATAGAGATCCAATATTGTGGCATGGAGATGATTGGTGTGATAAAATGGTGCACTTCATCCTTCAATATATGTCACAAAACTCCTCTCATCTACAAAAATTAGTGTCCTCTCAAATTGCCTAGTCTCCATCTCATTCATCCTGAAATAAGTGAATATTTCATGGGTGATAAAGTGTGCTTGGGGATTTAATAGAAGGAGCTATCACTAAAAAAAAAATACAATGAAGCATAATAGTTATTAGTAGGAGGAACAAACTCACCAAGTTACTTCCTAACTAGATCAAGATACTCTCGAATTACCTCTTATAATGAACAAAATATAACCTCGACTACTTGTAGAGTCTACCTATGCATGGTAGCAATGAAAAAACTGTCAAAAACAACACTACAATAACATTGGTCAATATTTTCTTCTAGTCAAGGGCATGCCCAACTTTTGAAAAGTATCAAGCAAGTCAGGTTCCACCTCATCTATCCTCCTCTTCTTCTTTTACTCTCTCTGTTTAGGTTCAAAATAATAGCAAAGGTCTTGGAAATTAATGGGTGCATAAAAGTTATTAGACCATTTGGGTTCTTCCTTTTTAATCATTGTCTGGAAGCATTGGTTCTAAATTGTAAAATCCATTTAGGTTTCTTCTTTTCAACTGAAATTAAGCATCAAGACTAAATTGCAAAAGCCATTCAAGTTCCTTCTTTTTTGTTGAAATTAAACTAAGATTTAGAGACTTGTAAGTTTTAATGGATCTAAGTATATTCTATTTAAAATATAGTAACATGGTTTGAAAGTGTAGGCATTGAGATCAAAATCTAAGGATGAAACAGAAAAGATTTGTGTTCATGATTACAAGAAATTTTAATTTCATGTAACAAAGTTTGAGGAAGGTCTAGTATTTACATCCTACCAGAAACTTTTCTTGCATCAATCAAGCCCTTTGAATTTGGGTATGGTAGAGTCCATTACACAAACAACCAACCACTAAAAAAAGCTGAGAAGAAAAAATAAAATTTCATGCATTCTGACCCTAGAAAAGTTCGGGAGGAGCGAACTAATTTGTACAATAAGGACATGCAAAATGCTCACTTGTCCATTGCCTTTTGATGAATTGTTGGCTGCAATCAAGATCTACATTATCATAATCATTAAACCCTTTGTACAATAAGGACATGCAAAATTCTTACTTGTGCATTGTCTTTTGATGAATTGTTGGCCACAATCAAGACCTGCAATATCATAATCATTAAACGCTCAAATCTAGATGAAATGTATGCTTTGGTCATATAAACCCCTGAAATTGCTTACCCATAAGAACAAAAATCATCTTTCGTAAAAAGGAAGAACTCTCTAGAGTCTAAATTCATACCCATGTACAAATGGTTGAAATCTCCATGCCTAATGACCTTCCCCTTCCTCCATCTAATCATTGATGCTCTCCTAAGGTGTTTCCCATGCAAACTCCATTTGCGGTTCGAATCCCATGAAATCTGTAGATGATGTTGATCATCTTCCTTATTTTGGCATAAGGTGTTTCCGATGCAAACTCCATCTGGAGTTCGAATCCCATGAAATCCATAGATCATGTTGATGGTCTTCCTTCCTCTGGCATTTCCACCCACATATCAACAAGGTAGAGAAAAATGCAGTGCTACAATGTGATGTTGTAGTATGTGAATATTTTATTTGAACCCAGTCCTAAATTGGAAATGAAAAAGAAAAGAAATATTATAATATAAAATAAAATATATAAATTGCAATTGGGCTAAATGATTTTTTTTAATAAGAATTTATTATTTTTGCTTAAGACCCTAAATTAAAAATAAGAAGAAGAAGTTAAAAATGATATAGAACCGACATATATCCATCTTAGCTGAGGATCCAAGGGATAGATTAAATATAGTGCATGATTCTTTAAACTTTTTCATTATTTTATTTTCTTTGACATGATTGATCTAAAATATAGGTTTAATATTTTACAACCAATAAGTTTTTTTTATTTTAGATAACTTCTTAAACACAATATAATGTGATCAAATTTAAGAGAGTTGGGGAGGGGGCGCAGAGAGGGAGGGAGATAGTGAAAGAGTTGGAGAGAAGAGAGAGAGAGACAGAGAGAGAGAGAGAGAGAGAGAGAGAAAGAGAGAGTGATGGGGGGGAGAGAGAGTGAGGTGGGAGAGAGGGAATGAGAGCTAGGAAGAGAGAGGATATATATATATAGAGAGAGAGAGAGAGAGATGGAGTTGGAGTGAGAAAGAGAGGGAGGAAATAACAAAGACATAGAGAGATAGAGGTAGAGAGAGAGAGGAGTGAGAAGGGAGATATGGAGAGAGAGTGAGGGAGAGAGGAGAGGAGGGAAGAGAAAGAAGAGGAGAGGATAGATATAAGGAGAGAAGGGGAAGGGAGAGAGATGGAGACATAAAGATGGAGAAGGACAACGAGGGGGAAGATAGTGATAGAGTTTTACAGAAGAGAGAGGGAGAGAGGGAGACTGATTGGGGGGGAGAGAGAGGGAGAGTGGTTTGGGGGGGAAAGATAGAGGGAGGTGGGAGATAAGGGATAGAGAGGAAGTGTTGAGGGATTTTATCCCCTAGGGCTTTTGGGTGGAACCCTAGCAGACTGAAAGTTGTCTAAACAAAGAAACATGCACACACACCACCATTATGCTAGCAAAAGCTAATTCTAAGGTAAGAAGGACGTACCTCAGGTGCTACGTTCGGGTAGTTCCTCAAGGGTCCAAACCCTTCTTCACGTCCCTTTCGCTCCTTGGCCCTGCAAAACCAACAATTCCAAAGAATGTAGCAGTATATGGACAAAGATTTATACAAAAATCATCTTTATGTTATACCAGAAAGGAGTTAGTTATGAACTTTTAGACATCCATTCATACATGAAATTCAAACATGAACATCATTAACATAAAGAAGAAGCATATCGGGAATCAAGACATGTTTCTTTATTAGACAAATAGAAAGTACAAAAAGAGTAATATCACCTGAGCAACCTCTGTAGGCTCAAAGCTCAGCCTCCTTCTGGATCCATCCCACCTCAAGCCTCTAGCATATCTCCTTCCAATACTCACTCCAAGATGTCATAACTAAGGGATGAACATCAAATCACAAGGAAACAAGGGTTTCCTGTACAAATGGGGGAAGTGCAGAAGGCACAAGGGTCTTCAGACCTGATCAGGGGAAATCTCAGTATAATAACCTTTCTCTATATTCTCTCCTCCTTTAGGCCTTCCCTTTGGTGTCTTTTTATACCAATTCCAAAGTAGTTTTTTAGTTAGGAATTGGTTGGGGACTGTTGAGGCCACGGGCACTAACAAGTGATCAGCAGGTAAAACCCACGATCTCCGCCTGAAAATAAGGAGTTTTATAATTTTTTAAGTGTTTTAATACATATACGCGGGTTGGGTATATATGAACCCGTGTATACACGCATTTAACTCAGGGAAATGTCACGTACAGGGAATAAAACACTGTTTTTTAGATTTTGGACCAGGTTTGGAAGGAGGGTTGCCCTAGGCCATGAGTGCAGCATCACAAACCATAATAGTGATATTTGGAGCTATAACAGTAGATCCTCCCTAGTTGATAGGGAGAGATAGACACATCATTCTTATCTTGATTATGAATAAATAATGGAGGATTGGGTAAGCAACTAAGAATGATATTGATACTCTTTATGGATGAGGTAGGGCATCTAATAGGTAAGAGTAGTTGAAGAGGAAATTCCATGAGGATGTTTAAATCCAAGATGGGAATGGTCCTAGAAGGACATGCCTTGTGAACATCTAGATGGGGTATGTGCCTTGAGAGACAATGATGAAGTTGTTTATAAATCATTGTCTCCCCATCACTATGGTCTAACTTGTGGAGATATAGAGTTGTTAGTCAAAGCCTTGCTATGTGACAATGATGTTTGATATGATGATATGCACAAATATAATCTGATAATATAGCTTATGATATGGCTTACCAATTTGATTCTTCTTACGAGAATTCTTTAGTACGAGAACGTCGATGTACTGTGTATGTATTATGAATACCTCCCTAGTTAAGAGGGAATGTTGAAATATGTAACTAGGTTCGATCTTCATAATTACTTATGTAATATTGATTTTATGTAAATAGAAAATAAAATTTATTATTTTTATTTTGTAGCATGGGTTTCATGCTCTAGGTCATTTTATTTATAGGTCAAGCACCCATTGTGTGCTTCTAGGGAATTGTTATGAAGTCAAGAAGTAAAAGAAGTCATTGTCATATCTAAAGACCATATTGGGCATATTGTATCATGTGTAAAAGAAATTTAATTAGAGTCGAAAGAGTCTAATTTCTTGATCCAAGACCAAGTGGCCTACTAAAAGACAAGTCAGCCTAGCTGTGATAAGTCAGCCTCATTATGGCTACTCAACTTTCTCAAAGAAGCCTATACATAAGAGAACCTTGACCTCATTTGAAGGAGAATCCACTGAAGTTTGACTACAAGAAAATAATTCTAATAACCAACAAAGAGAAGGAGAAAATGGAAAGAAAGAAATTTAAGTTTTAGGAATTATTTTGGGCTACATATTATCACATGTGTGAAGGGACTAGGGCTCCATTTTTGCAGAAATTATAGTCATCAAAGGAGCCAAAATTTGGGGTCATAAGGATCAAGTTTATTTGCCAAGTTTTCAAGGAAAGAGAAGCACCCTAAGTGAAGTAGATATAAGGAATATTTCACCATATTTTTCCACACGTGTGAAGTTAGGGTTTCTACAGTAGAGGCAAAAAATTGCAGACTTGAAGCAATGGCTGAAAATCTGAAGTAGAGGTTGAAATCTGAAGGTTTGGAGTAGGTTTACTTGGGTTGAATTTGTGAAGGAAAAGCTCATCAAAAGGAGAATACGACTTGGTCGTGGAGGGATTTTTTTCAAGGGTATTATGTCATGGAATTCATCATTTTAGGATTTTATAAGAAGAGAAGAATTCTTGTGGGTTTTCCTCTCAAGAGGAGAGGTTTTGGTCCTGACTAGCTTCCTATATTTTGTGTCCTCTTGTCTCAGTGATCTTGATAGTTTGTTAGATGCTTGATAATAAAAGAACACTATAATAATCAAGTAAAGAAGAATATAATTACAAGTAATTCAATTTAAGTAAAATAACATCACAAGAAATTATCAAAGTAAGAGAAAACACCCTAATCTCACTGCCTTAGATTTCTCAACATGCGTGTGTCATCATTTTTTCATCATAAATAACATTGATGCTCTCCACAGAGACATAATTGGCCTTATGTAGCCATGAGAGAAGAGGGGGAGACCTATTTATTGGGATGAGGGCATTTCAAAGTTGTTAATTAAGATATAAATAATAAAGATAGAGAATAAGCTTTTCAAGTTAAGACTATAATGCTTTTTATTACTTGATAAGTCTTTCCGATGAAAGGAGAAAGAAATATACTAATATTTTCTTTTCTTTTCTCTTCCAGCACATCCATTCACTCGTGATGGTCGGCCCAATCATTCACACATTGCCTTATCAAGCATGTCTTTCAGTTGTAGCTTCATCTCAACCAACTTTGAAGTGCTCATTTGATATGGGGCCTTTGATGCTAAAGCTACTCTTGGTATCATTTCTATGGAGAAATCCACTACCCTATGAGGAGGTAATATAGGGATCTCTTTATGGAAGACATCTTGGAATTTCTTCAGGATGGGATATCTAGTTAATATTTCATTGTCATTACTCTCAACATTGTTGTTGACTTCAACGCTACAAGAAATTCGCACAAAAAATATGATGCATCCCTTCTTGCTACTTCTCTTGGTTTGCATGGATGAAATTAGGCTCACAGATATGGGATTTTTCTTTCAATGTAATACCCTTCTTTCCCAATGCTGATCTAAGCATAGGATTTCCTTTCGAAAACAATCCTACTTGGTGTGTGTTTTTGTAAACCAATATATGCCCAACAATATGTTATATGATCCTAGTGGAAACACATTGAGATCTTCCATAGTGGGCATTCCATTTAATTCAGTTAGGAAAGCCTTCACTCAATACTTGAACCTCTTCTTCATTCTCGTGGCTAATTGAACTATCTAGGATTCCTCATGTAGTTCTTGGTTCAAATGGAATCGTTCTAAAAGAATTTGTCTTACGAAGCTATAATTAGAACTAGGGTCAATAAAAATAGAAATAATTTAGTTGCAAACCTTACCTCCCATCTCAATTATGGAAGCTCGGTGGTTTCCCTACTGATTGTCCAATATCACATAGATATTGGGCATACTATGTTTCACATATCCCACAATTTGAACTTCATGTGCATTGTACAATTTCGGACAAGTGTGCATGCAGTGTGGGAAATCTTGTCTCAGATGATTTTCTCCATGCGTTTGACACTTATATGGACCCTTCTTGTAACTCTTAGCTCCTTCTTGAGTAGAACAATATTTGTCAATATTGATGAGCCTTTGTTGACTCTCTTGAGTAGCATGGGTTGTATGCAACTCATTAATGACTTTTTTCCTTTTTATTTTGAACTTGGCACTACTTTTTGACTTCTAATTGGATTTAAACTTGGGATTGCACTTGGACTACTCATAATAGTGTTTCAGCATTTGGATCGCATCCTCCAATGTTTTGGTCTTTTCCAACTCAATCATATCCTTAAAGGGTGATTGGATTCCAGTGAAATATCTTTGGATCTTTTCTTTTTCCTCTTTAAGGTAAGAAACATACCTTAACAACCCCAGAAATTTGGTGGTATATTCATCATCTGTCATTTAAGCTTGAGTTCATAGAACTCCTTAGCCTTGCTATCACAATATCTCTTAGATAGATACTTGTTCCTAAAATAATCCTCAAACTCCCTCCAAGATAGCCCTTCTTCTCTTATTCCCTTTACATTCTTCAGTTCTTCCCACTAGATATAAGCCTTCCCATTGAAACTATAGGTGGATACCTTTTCTTCATTTTCTCAAAGTAGTTGTGAATTCTAAATAATTTCCTCATTCCAAGCAATTAAGCTTCTACATATTTAGATTTATTCATTTCTCCATAAAATATGGTAGGTTTGACCTTCTTAAACTCTTTGGGCACAAATTCTCTTCCTCATCTTCTTTGATGATGATGATGATGCCTCTTGGTAGTAGAACTAGAATATCTACCAGGATTATGCCCATAAGTGTTATTTCTTCTCTCTAGGGTACTCATTGGTGCATTTTGTCTCACGGTGTCTTCACTTTATATTTTTTTCCTCTTCCTATACTTGCTACCATCTGACATATTTGTTCTCTCTTCTGGTCTCAAAGGGCTCTGATTGTCTCTGTGACTAGCCCTTAGCTCATACTGCCTCTATCTTTGTAAGTCGGAAAGGATTTGCAGTATAAATACATTTACCTCAACTTTCCTTTCCTAAGCCCTCACCAACCTTTCATTATCTACCTCAAAAATCCTAATTTCATCCCTTAGGCTCCTCAAGATATCCATCTAGTTGGGAGAATTTTCTTCTCCCATGTTCTCTACTGAAGCTTCGTCATTCCCATGATGTGACTTGTCAGAACTATATTGAACCATCTTGCTACTAATCTATTTGTTTCTCACTATCCTTTGCTACTTGTGATGTGTTGTCATTCACACATAACTATTAGATACATCATGACATAAATAGATAACAAAATCAATGACCATGAACTTGCTTTTGTGGAGTTGTTGTGATAGGCTAGCTAAAGCAAACAATCTATGTTAATACTCCAATATCAATAAAACATCAATTCATTAAAATTACTACATATACATGCATAGTCAACAAAATATATCATTCAACATAAATTATTAGATCATACAATGACTTTTAACACCTAGACATTTGCTTTATCCATTTTCTAAAATTCACTATGAACCCCATTTTTCTTTGTTAACTTTGTACTAAAGTGCGAACCTATTCTCAAGGGCTTGGAAAGAACCTTGTCATTATTTCTCCCATGATAAAGTCCATCCAGTCCAAGTTTTGAAACTAGATGATCTGATACCACTTGTAAACATATCCACTTCCCTAGTACAATTAGAGAAATGGGGTAATAATTATTCTTTTGACTTTCTCCCAAGTTCCCAGAACTCAATTTTGATGTCATCATCATATTCATTTTGACAAGACTTTTTTAGTGATATATTTTTTTTCACAATCAAACTCTAGGATTGCACATTATAACCCTTTAAAATCTTATTTATTTATTGCATCACCTCACATTTACTGCCACCTAGCACCCACGTGGCATGTCACATGTGATCACGTTGTCCACACACACACATATATATGTATGTCCTTCTTTCGTCCGACAACCCAATTCAATGACCCAAATCAACAACTATAATTTAAGCATGACCTGAACTCCCTTAGGGGGTGGGAAGGGGGTGGGGGAAGCATTTCTATTTTGGTTTTGCATTGAGGTTATGAAATTTTGATCCAATGATTCTCTGAATCTTCATCTCATCCAATATTTTGTGTGGTCTCACCCTTCTTTTTTGACATCATAGGGGGAGAAGCCCCACTAAGATCGTGATATTTGATTGATCCATGACTATGTTCAAGTGATACTTCCCACTCCCCTTACAGACATCATAGGGGAGAGGCCCTACCATCCCATTAATTGTTGATTTGATGAGTTAATATTCATAATTATTTTTGGGCCTAACTTCTCCCTCAACTACAGTATATTGGAATGAGCCTCGACCTCCCAATCTCTGACCTTAAGCTTGACCTCTCTTCGAGACTGTTTACACTTGCGCCTTGGATATTTGACCCCGACTTGGGTATTCAGCTTGACTACAGACTAGAAAGTCCTAAAATACTAGCCTGGAGGTTCAATTTGGTAGGGAATATCTTACACCAAGTTTTATCCTTTTAAATTAGTCTTCCTAACCACCGACTTGGCAGGTCCTATAGGTAAATTCAAACCTTTTCTGTAAGCTTTTACCCTCAAATATTTTTCTGGATTTCTTCGTAGGATTACACAGGCTCAAATCATCCTGACTCTTCTACGTGAGAGAAGACATGAACCTCATTATTTTACCATTATTTCTAGTGCATCAAGGTCGTGAAAGCCATTGAGCTTACATCATGTTGGAATACCAAACTCAATGAAGCTTGTAGAGAAAGTTTGTTGACGAATCTTGAAAAATAACATGCACCGAGAATTATAATCAATAAATGTGCATTAGAGGGAAAATCATAGGGAGCTTAAGCATCTCCCACCCATATTATAGGTATGCATTTCGCTCAGTCAAACATCCCACATTCTCAAGGAATTTAATGGAACACACACATAACAATACATGCTATTGACCATGAAGCTCAAACTTCTCCATTGAGCATAGAGATATTACCATATCTTCAATATTGAGAGATCACTGAGGACAAAAAACACAAGCATATGCAGGAACTATTAACCATATATCATAGACTAGTTTAGGGAGTTCAATATCCCATGTCCACATAGGAAAGTCACATTCTTTATCAATAATATAAACATTTGATCAGTGAAATAGCATATCACTACAAGGAAATGACCTTCTAGCGGAAGTTATAATGAATGTTTTTAGTGTTATAAAATTGGCAAATATTGTAAAAAAAGCATCTACTACAACATTATTTGTGATAACGGATGTTTTAACAGAGATTATAAGGGAACTTCATCACAACTGAAAAATTCTGGGTGGCCGAGTTTGTTTGTTTGTTTGTTTATTTTTTTTTTTGTGTGTGCTTCATGGAACAACTAACACCGGTGCGTTACAAATATAAACACACTAGGATGCATACATAACTGAAAGAAATATGGTGTTGAATGCAAATAACACAGGTGAGTAATATATACCGCACCGATACTAATACATAAAAAACGCCCTAGGGCATTCTTGTAAGGAACGACATCGGGGCATGCAAAAAATAATTGTATTCTCGATGCTTTTGTTTAAACTTGTAGAAACGATGTTATTGTTTGTATAAATGCACTAGTGTATTAGTTATATGAAAGGACTAGTGTTGTTAGTTTTCATAATGCACTGGGGCTGGAAATAATATTTTGTAGGACCATGCTCTTAGTTTTATGAAAGCACTGGTGCATTAAGAATTTCAAGGCATCAGGGTGTTAATTGCAAACAATATTGGTTCTTGAAGAAATAAATGCCCTGATGTTGTCATTTTCTAAAAAGGCACTGTCATGCAAAAATATGTCGTCACGATGTTTTTATATAATATAATGCACTGGTGTGTTTTTATGTTATGGATGCACTAGTTTTTTATATGAGATTTTCTCTTTTCTGGAAACATTAGCCTATGACAGTACAATTATTGAAAATTTTTAAATTCATTATTCATCAAAAAATCGACATATATCCTATAACATTATTCATATAAATTAAAATTTGATTAGTGCATTTTCATATGATGTTTGGATTAATTTGTTATATTAGTAGATTTCACATCTCTTTATTATAATATTTAATCATCGATATAATTAATCAATGGTGTAACATTTCATAGCGACATTGGATAACACAATAGAATAAATTAAAATGTATTTTATTATATATCAATAAGATGCTCTTTGTCATGCAAAATGGGATTGTTATTGGTAACCCCTTGTCTTTCAATTGGGATGCTATGTCCATTACATAAACAAAATGTTTGATTTCATAGACAATTATTTAAAAAAATACAATAGGTTGCATTAATATCCAAATAGATCATCATTCTTCATTGGAACTATTGTCAAAGCTTGAGCTACTTCCATGACCTGGGTTATTTGGAGGAATTTTTCGTTGATTGCATCAATTGTTTTTTCCTTCTTAATCGTGTTCCATATGCAAACATAAAAATAAAGTGTAATGAGTGTATCTACATTGGTGAGAAAATTTATATAGATAATATATCAATGTAAACTGAATTGCAATTGACCATAACAAGAAGTGACTCATAAAATGTGCACATGGTTTCAAAACCAAGTCTCATACCTTGTTGCAACAAGTCTTCTGCTAGCGTAGTTCCATAATTTCTTTCTTGCATGTTTCAAACTCCATTATAAATCATAGAATTATATAAATGATTTTTTTGTTCTAATAATTATAAGCTCTGAGAAGTAAAAAAACATATATACTTACAAATTCCACAATTAATTTTTGCCAATAAATACTCGCAACACATATTTAACCCAATGTCAATCAATTCTTGTAAATGCTCTTCTTTGCATGTTAACACCTATTTAAATACATTCAAGGATGGTTGTTGTCAAACAACTTAGAATATACAAAAATGAAACCTTGTGTTGTTATAAAGAAATATTAACAATTATTCACAAACTTTGAAATCAACCTTTTTCTTCCTTGTTGTCCTATTTTATGCATTGAATGAGTTCCATTTTGTTTTATTTTCTGCAAGAAAATACTTGAAAATTAATATTGAATGCCGAATTATTTTTTTATATGTACAAATTCAATCATAATTACATACATTTGAAGCACATTGTTGTTGAGATGGCTACTCCTGCGATGTAATTATGTCCATTTTTTGGGCCATCTCCTTGTACATTTTTTTGGACATTTCTACTAACATGTTTCGCATTTTAGCTCGTTGATCATTTGGCATTTTCATAATCTTCTTGAAAAAAGTAATAAATTATTTTTATATTTATATATGAAAACTAAATATAACAAAATTGATATTAGAAAATGAATGGTTTGTAGTAATATATACATATAATTCTAGAAAATAATTTTAATTAAGAATATTACCTTTTGAAGGATTATATTTCGTTGTTGTATGTTTCTTATATTGCAAGTCTCACATGTCACTTTGACCATTACTCTGGAAACGCTTCCTGTAGTTTAAATATAATTTGGTTCTTAGAATGATTGGATTGAATTTTCTATTGTAAGTGGAAAATATGTCTATACGTTCGTTCCACTAGATCCCTCATAATTTTGTAAAAAAAATCCCCCTTTCTTCAGATGAGCTAAGGACCAATTCATCGTCACTTACACGTTCTATAAAAATATTTTTCTTAGAACAACATTGATCTTTTCCTTCGTTGTTTCTCCCAACAGAACATTAAACATATATGAATTAATATATTGTTTGAAACATGTTATCTAATATTTTTAAGTAAATTATTAATGAAAATTAAAAAAAAAAAAAAAAAGGAACTCATATTGAATAATATTTTTCCATTCACTTGATTTATCCTTCTATAGTATTTCTATCAGGATTTTATGCTCTTTCGAACTTAGATTAGAAATAATCTTATCGACCTTCTTAATTTTATGGCTCTACATAACACAAACTAATCAGTACATATTATTTAATCTTACATATAGTTCAAACATATTAATTTTGTAGATAATCTACAAATAATTTTCCTTCTCTGTTGTTTTTAATGTGCTATCATTGTGATGATCAATATTTTTGCTACTTGACACCTTCTTAGACATTTTTTTATCAATATACAACATGTACCATTCAATAGAGAATCCATTAAATATTTATATAAATAAATCAAATAATTTTCATCCAAAAATAGCTCTAGTAAATGATGCGTTTATCTGAATAAATGCTCCGATGCATTTATCCAATTAAATGCACCGGGCATTTAATTGTTTGACATTGCCAGAGAAAATTAAAAAATTAATTTTAAATTATGATAGTGTGATTTATAATGTTAAAACACATCGCAGTAACTTAACAATGTTATTTGGAAGATGCAAGATGTGTGTCAGTGTGTTATATTACACTAGGAGCAACGATGAAAATAATGGACATAATCGATTGTTTTATAATATATTGATGCATTGTATTACATAGGGAACATTACACATGGCGCACTGTGGAATATATATATATATATATATGTGTGTGTGTGTGTGTGTGTGTGTGTGTGTGTTTTTTTTAAATGGACAGGGCCGATAGGGGTTGGATCTAATTCAATAAGTGATCAATAAGTGATTCCCCTATTTTACAAGTCAAACACCTATATATAGTAAGTATACAAACTCATTAAATCTAAAATGCCTAAAATGAAAAATCTTAATTGTGAAGTGGTAGAGGAATTTAAACCCTAAGGTGAAATTTTGTAGGAGGAAGGAAGGGCTTAAGGTAAGCATTGAATTATTTTCATTTTTTTGTTTTCTAATTTTAATTAAATTTAAATAGGAACAGAGATCATAAAAAATTTTACCAGTAAAATAATTAGTAAATTTTTTAATATATAATGCTTTTAAATTATTATTTTTTTCTGAATTGTTAATAAATCTAACAGAAATTGTAAAAAAATTAATAGTAAAATTTAAAAAATTTACTATTCAAGGTTTTAAGTGAATCACCATACCTTTCAAATTTTGATCTTTCTGTGGCTCCAAAATGTTTTTTTGCTCCACAATGCTCCTAGTATGTCTCTTTTAGAAATGCTCTCTCTTTTAATTAAACCCTAACAGAAATTGTAAATTTTTTTATTAGTAAAATAAATAATAAAATTTAAAATGTTTACTATGCAGCACTTTGAGTGAATAGGCATATCTTTCAGCTTCTAATATTTTGAAAATTTCTATTGCTCCAAAGTATTTTATTGTTGCACAATGATCCTGGTATGTCTCTCCTGAAAATCACTCTCTCGAAATTTTAATTAAAATAATGAAATTGTGAATAATTTTTTACTATTTAAAAGACTTTGTGAAATTAGATTTTGAAAAATCAATTGTCACTCATTTTTTAATTTTATCTAAACAACAATGCATTCGATAGGCAAGCACACTAGTGCATTTATAAGAAAAGTGCATTGACATTCCCTAGACACCAAACTTTTTGACGCAGGGGCTACCCTGCGTATACCCACATTATGCATATAACTATGCATAAACTAATTTCCATAGGAATTTCAGACTCTCTGCTGAGCCAAATCTTCAATATATTAATGATTAAGGCCCTCTTTATTAAACTCTTATGCAGAATGATTTCATTACAATAGCCCAGTCTTTCCGTTTATTCAATCCTTCTATCGGGACTTTATAACTCACTCTTCATCTGACTTTAGTCAGTCCTTGATTAATTCTTTATTAAACCTTGAGCCGCATATATATACAAACCCCCACTCTTTACTTTGGTAAAATATATGGTTTTACCCATAAAACCATCTATCACCCTTTATTCTATTATAAACCCTCTATAATATAAATCCTTCGTAAACATACATTTTCCGCTTTATACGTCTTTGTGCTTTTCCTAATGCATCCCTTTATCACTAATCGTAATCGGGGTTCTCCACTGTTCACATTAACATGAATTCCTCCTTCGCATCTGATCTGCGACTAACGTAACCTTTCGGACTTCAAATATAACACAATTGCGCATATAACATTATTGGCTCCGCTCCATCGCTCGCTACATTCCCTTTTCTCTGAACATCACCATCGAACATTTGTGATGTGATCACTTCGTTGATCGCATTGGTATCACATGTCGCACTTTCCTAAGTTCACAAGGTTAATCACTCATCAACATCACATTGCGATGCGATATTTCTTAAAGCTGCTCCGTTGTTGATCTTATTTCTAATCCAATGGTCCACGCTTCGATTGCATATCGCAATCGCTCAAGGTTTGAGGTTGGGGTTCATTGCTCCTATTGCTTTCCTCTAATGTGATATTACTAACTCCGCTTTACTCTTTGTGACTTAATCCTAGCCATTGATCATAAGGATCCAGCGACTCCTGTGCACAAATGTTTCATTCCTCCGTTCTTCCTTCCACTTGGGTTTTTATGCTATTTCTTCAGTTTTTTTTGTGGTATTCAGGGTTGTTCAAAGGTTCTGGGTCTTCCACTATTCTGTTGTGCACTCTCTCCTGAGCTTAACTCTGTGTGACTTCTTCCATCATTGTTCCTCCAGAGCATTATATTGATCCTTCAAATGGATTCTATGGCCCTTTACGATCCTTTGTCGCATTCTTCTTTACTCTGTGTGTTTGCTCTCTTCTTTGCATTCGCCGAACTTCGCCTGCATATATATATTATGCAAATCTCTAATTCACTCACAATTTATTATTCGATACTAAAATCACACACTTACATAGTTGGAATTAAATCTGCGTATTTATAAATATAACAACTGATTACATAATGAGACTCTTCTGTCTCTCCGGCCTTATCTTCTAATATCAGTGGCCTTTGTTCCTCTATTGCCCATAGGCTTACAGTCACACTCTCACTGGCTGACTAGCTAGCTGGCTCCCTGGCTAACTAACCTATCCAACCTCTCTCTTTTTTTCTTTTCAATACATTATTAGCAGTTTCTTTATAGTTGAGGAACTGTTCCTCAGTTACTTTTCAGTTGCTCAACAGTTTCTTCAAACTAGTTCCAAACTAATCCTAATCCTCTCATGTTCTCCTACATTCGAGAACATTTACAAATATGTCTCACAGTATCTAATTAATTCCTATTCTCATTGAAGATCACTCAAAGGCCTAAATATTTACATTAATTCAATACTTATGAAACCAACTTCCCTAAAACACAAGACCCCTTATGTCTACTAAAATACAATGATATTGTTGGGCTGAATTCTCTTGCATTAGACTCGCAAGGTAGAAAATTTTCATGATCTCCTGATCATGTGTTTTCATATGTTGTTAGAAAACCTCTAGGGTCCCAAAATTTAGTTTGCAACCGCCTAAAAGCTTTGATCCTTTGTTGCTGCTGCATATCTGTTGTCTTTTGCTTTATCTTTCTCTCCTTGTCAATCAGGTTCATACTTTGATTGATCATCCTTCCTATTGCTATCAATCTCCTCCATATGGACTGCTTCATCATTAACTGCCATAACTCTTCAATCTCCATATCTAGCATATCTTTGGGCTGGTCCATATTCTGCCATTCACTGTTACCTCTTTTTCTCTGCTTCAAGTTGTTGTTGTTGTCCACTAACTCTTTAAATTGTTGTTGGTTACTTTCATCATGTAGTTGCTAAGTCCTTACTTGTTCCTCTCTTGTTCTTTATGCCTCCCTTTCATCCTTACCCTCTTTCATTGTTATCTCTGTCTGCACTGAATTTCGACTTTCCAGCATTCTCTCCAGCAATTGAACATCTTTGTTCCATGGATTAAATTCTTCCATAGAATCTTCTTATTTCATTTTTATTTGGCCACTTATCTGTGCCAAATTTCATCCAGCATCTGCAACTATACCTGCACTCAAAAAATAATTATTAAAATAGAAAACATAAGGCCCGAGTGCCTCTTCTTCGTTTGGCAACACATTAGTATGTTGCTCTATTTTCTCCTCCTCTATCAGCATATTAGTCTGCTGATTTGTCTCTCCTCCACATCATCCGTTCCAAGGATGTCTCCTCACTTGGGTTCACAATAGTGAACTTCTTCTGCAATTTCCTTGCAATCTTCATTAGGTTCTTTATTCCTTAATGGTGCTTTTAGCCATTTCTCTAGTAGTTCCAATTATGTTTACCATTCACTGATCCTTTGATGAGATTTTAGTCCTTCTTCTTTAATATATTTTGCCTCTTCAAGACCTCCACTTGGTTGCTTGATATCCTTCTCCACTTCTTCTTTCTTTTGGCCATCATGATAAGCCAAACTTTCTTCACTCTTACCCCTTACAATATGTTGAAAAGCAACACTTCTCCCCAACTATGTACAAACTTTCATATGTGACCTAGATATCCCATCTTCTTTTGGAACAGAGTTTAGATTCTCCATGTCTTCTTCCTCCTTGATGACAATATCAACAAATTGTCCTTCCTCACATGTTTCACCTGCAAACATACACAAGTTATCAAATTTAACACCATAAGACCTCTTGGTCTCACTTGAAATTTTAGTCTTCAAGTCTTCCTCTTGATACTCACTTATTCTGAATAATTCTTCTTTTCAGTTGAGCATTCATCATTTTCTCTTTCCTCCTCTGTAGCCTATGCCACCTTATCTTTCTTCTCATACAAAAATCACACCTCTAGTCTTCCTCTTTCCTCTGTAACATTTCCATCAATACTTCAAGATGGACTATTATCTCAGCCTTCTCCCTCTCATATTCTTCATCAATCAACTGCTTCCATATGCCATTTGCCTTGGCATCTTCCTTCTTCACTTTTCTTCCACTGTGGTTTTTCTCAGAACCTCTATTATGACTATTTGTAGTCACCTTCTTCCCCATCTTCATGAGTTTCTCACACTCACTATGAGCTGCACTAAGCCTCTGCAACAACAAGTCCTCCCTGCTGCCATTCACCTCACCAAGCTTTCCTTTGAACTTGGACTTTTGGCAAGCATTTGTTCTCTATATTTGGAACCTCTTTGAGCACTTTTCTTTGCTCCATCTAGGCTTCAACTCATCTGTCTCTTCTACGAACACAACTGTCCTCTTGTACTTCAATCACAATTGAAGTACTAGGTTCTAACCACCTCTTTTTTCACTTAGAAACTCTTACCAGCTTTCTTCATCCTTTAGCAATTCTACCCACATCCTTTGTGTAATTTCCTTTGTGAGCTGCAACACTACCTCTGCAGTAACAAGTCTCCTTCTTACTACATATGCTTCACTAAGCTTCTCTCCTCTGAGCTCAGTCTATTAGCATTTCTTTAGTTCTTTCCTCTTGAATTAGTTGGGCACTCCTCGCTCTTGATTGCTAACCTTCTCACCTTCCTATGCTATCATCTGTGTGTCAATATAAAAACCACACATTCTCTAATCTTCAATCAAATCAAAACAAAATATATCATTTCACTTTCTCAGGATCTATGCATGATCTTGTTCCACCATTCTCCTGCACTTCAAATGGATTGTCCTCTTGTCTTCTTGCATCTGCAAGTTCTGATGCACATCACTTCTGTGTGCTTACGGTTTGTCAGATTAAAATATGATCTCCTCTTGCCTGCATAAACATCTTTACACATAACTATGTTCTAAGTTTTCTACAAATAACTTTAACTGCTCTGATACCAATTGATGCAGGGGCTACCCCGCATATACCCTCAATGTGCATATAACTATGCATAAAATAATTTCCCTAGGAATTTCAGACTCTCTGCCGAGTCAAATCTTCAATATATTAATGATTAAGGCCCTCTTCATTAAACTCTTATGTGGAATGATTTCATTACAATAGCCCTGACTTTCCCTTTATTCAATCCTTCTATCGAGACTTTATAACTCACTCTCCATCTGAATTTAGTCAGTCCTTGATTAATTCTTTATTAAACCTTAAGCCGCATATATATACAAACCCCCACTCTTTACTTTGAGAAATATATGGATTTACCCATAAAACCATCTATCACCCTTTATTCTATTATAAACCCTTTATAATAGAAATACTTCATAAACATACATTTTCTGCTTTATACGTCTTTGCGCTTTTCCTGATGCATCTCTTTATCGCTAATCGCAATTGGGGTTCTCCACAGTTCACATTAACATGCGTTCCTCCTCTACATCTGATATGCGACTAAAGTAACCTTTTGACTTCAAATATAACACAACTGTGCATATAACATTATTGGGTCCGCTCCATCGCTCGTCACATTCCCTTTTCGCCGACACATCACCATTGAACATTTGTGATGCGATCACTTCGTTGACTGCATTTGTATTGCATGTCACACTTGCCTAAGGTCCCAAGGTTAATCACTCATAAACATAACATTGCGATGTGATATTTCTTAAATCTCCTCTGTTGTTGATATTATTTCTGATCCAACAGTCCACACTTTGATCGCATATTGCAATCGCTCAAGGTTTGAGGCCGGGGTTCATTGCTCCTATTGCTTTCCTCTGATGCGATATTAATAACTCCGCTCTACTCTTTGTGACTTAATCCTGGCCGTTGATCATAAGGATTCAACGACTCCGGTGCACCAATGTTTCATTCCTCCATTCTTCCTTCTGCTTGGGTTTTTGCACTATTTCTTCAATTTTTTCTATGGTATTCGGGGTTCTTCAAAGATTCTGCGTCTTCCACTATTCCGCTACGCACTCTCTCCTGAGCTTAACTCTGCATGACTTCTTCCATCATTGTTCCTCGAGAGCATTATCTTGATCCTTCAAATGGATTCTAAGGCCCTTTATAATCCTCTATTGCATTCTTCTTTACTCTATGTATTTACTCCCCTCTTTACGTTTGCTGAATTTTGCCTATATGTATATATATTATGAAAATATCTTATTCAGTCACAATTTATGATTCGATACTAAAAAACACTCACTTACATAGTTGGAATTAAATCCATGTATTTATAAATATAACAACTAATTATATAATGAGACTCGTATGTCTCTCTAGCTTGATCTTCTAATATCAGTGGCCTTTGTTCCTCTGTTGCCCATAGGTTTACAGTCACACTCTCATTGGCTGACTGGATGGCTGGCTCCCTGGCTAAATAACCTATCCAACCTCTCTCTTCTTTTATTTTCAATACATTATTAGCAGTTTATTTACCGTTGAGGAATTGTTCCTCAATTACTTTTCAGTTGCTTAACAATTTCTTCAAACTAGTTCCTAACTAATCCTAATCCTTTCATGTTCTCCTACATTCGAGAACATTTACAAATATGTCTTAAAATATCTAATTAATTCCTATTCTCATTGAAAATCACTCAAAGGCCCAAATATTTACATTAATTCAATACTTATGAAACCAACTTCCCTAAAACACAAGACCCCTTATGTCTACTAAAATACAATGATATTGTTGGGCTGAATGCTCTTGCATCACTTTTTCAAAGCACAGAGATGATATATATTTTTTTCAAAATCCTGAAGTGTTATTAAATTTTTTAATGCAACGGTGTGGTTTTTATTTAAACATATCAATGCTCTAATTTTTATAACACTAAGGCTGTTGAATTCATTTTTATTTTCTAAACCCTAGAAATAGGTGAGAACCAATGTTGTTGTTTTTGAAACGCATCAATGTGTTTTTGTACAAGAACATCGATATGATAGCATTTATTTATTTATTATTATTATTTTTTTTTTTTTCCAGAATGTCAGAAAGTGGTGCTAGTATTATTTCAATGCCCCAGTATTGGTATTATTTAAATGAATAGATTCACTTTGTTCTGATAAGCATGCCAGTTAGGTTCAAAAGCTATCTGAAATTTTATTTTCGCAAAAAATGACATTAATCTCAAATTATCCTTTAGGACACATCCACATGAATTATAGTAGTTCATAGTATACATTTTTCACTTAAAGTTTCCTTATTCTTGAAAAATGGTTTGAAAATTGTATTGAAATTCAAATTGTGGTTATATGGTTCGAGAGATTAATTTTAGATATGCACACAAAATTTTATTTCTGATTTTTCTCAAATGTAGGGAAAAATATCAATAATATCAAATGACCAATTCTTCAAATTCCAACTCATTCCATATTGTTGATTAAAGTCCTTCACGGAGTTCTCCCTTTCCATCTCTAGTAAGTTTAGATTTTATTTCTATTTCGATTATCTAATTGGATTTTATTTTTATTTTTTTCAGACCATGTCAATTTGAATAAAAATGTATCAAATTTGTAGGATCCTAATCCAGAATCGAGTTGAGATGCATAAAATATTCATCCATTTAAAAAATGTCAGAAACTCTTATCAGGAGAAGCATATCACATGCAGTTGGTACAAGAAAATGGACAACGTTTTCACTCTACCAATTGGAACATGACATCTTCAATCCGCAATCCTAGATCAATGATGGTAATAATTGTTTGGTATAAAGTAATTTTAACAAATTGATTGCATTGATGTGCTTACTAATACCATTTATATTGTACTAATGGCATTTAATATTTTTTGAAATTAGGATTTTAGTGATGATGAGAAACCCACCTACTATCTTCTATTGCACCCCACTACAACGTCAACTTGAGAGAAGGCTTCATTAAGAGCAAGAATTGGAGAGGAATCATACAAAGAATGGTTGAATCAACCACCTATTCAATTCCCACTATGTCCAGATTCACCAATTAGGGTTGACTACAACAATAATAGTTCTTCATTACAAGTTGGAAATAGAGGCAATCAAATAAATGTTGGTATGGATGATTACTTATGGGATACGACTTCCATCAAGGAAATGTTGTTAGATGAATTCTAAAACAATGAGCTAGAAGATGATGCTCATATCACTGCTACCTTATTCAAAAGCCTGAAATCTACTTCAAGTAGCCCTCTCTTTGGACCTGGTGGTAAGTCAAAGTCTACTCAGCTGGGGACAACAATGTTGTTGTACAACTTGAAAGCAAAGTTTTGCATGTCGAATGCATGTTTCTCAGCAATATTGAGGTTATTCACCTACACGATCGATAAAGTCCTTATATTTTGAGAAATATTGTCACACAATAAACATTAAAAATGGTCGATTTTACGAACGTTAAATATTGAAATTGTACAATTATATTCCCAACCAAATGCATGTTATTCAAAGATAAGGTTATTTCGAGTGATAATGTCTTTTCAGGTAGCTATGAAGAGGTAAAGCAATTATTGAAAATGTTGGGTCTTGAGTAGATACCATATCATGCATGTCTAAATGATTTTATTCTATATAGAGGAGAAAATGTAGACAAAGAGATATGTTTGAAATGTGGGCATGAGAGGTACCATAATTGGAAAAAAAAGGTCAATCACAGGAGTTATGTGAATCCCAACATATTCAATAGCCATGAAGCATATAGAGGATACGTGGCTTGAAAAATTAAAGGATGAAGTACGAAGTCTATGGCTCAGCATAGCCATGGATGATGTCAACCCATATTCTCTCCAAAACACTAACTATTTTTTTTCTTGTAATAGTGATCAATAAAAATATCCCCCCATGGTTTCTCGTGACGAATGAGCATCTTATGTTGGCTCTCATAGTCCCTAGTAGAAGGAAAGTTAAGAATATGGTTGTCTACTTACAACCATTGTAGATGAATTGAAGGAATTATGGGAAGGGATACATGTGTATGATGTATCAAGACCCATCATAATAAAGAGGAGTTTTACATTGTATGGCATATGTTCTTACATGATACATGATTATCTAGGCTTAAGAGTTTGTTATGTTAAATTACAATTTTATTGATTAGTTTATATTTGTTACAGTATTGTTTCGCATATTAATTTAATTCACTACAATTGTTTTGATATTCATGGTTGCTAACATGTTGGCCTATATACAATAATTTTGTAGGTCTTGTAACAAAAGGGTATCATGGATGTAAATGTTGTGGACCTTCTCTGAAGGCTAGGTGGTCCGACCACCTAAGAAAGCTAGTATATGATTTCTCCTGGGTATTCCTCCCAGAAGAACACCCTTACAAAAGAGCAACATCCGCTTTCAATGGTAAACCTGAGAGAACCCAAAGGCCTGCAATAATTACACCCATTGAATGGCTTAGAGGATATGAGAGAGAAAGAAGGAGAAGGAGTTTGCGTAAATTTTCGATTCAAATGGGGAGCCTATGTTCAAAGAACCATAACTCTTTGACACCTATGTTGAGAAATTTCCCATTGGGATGAAAAGGAAATCTTTCTTTT
This sequence comes from Pinus taeda, assembly GCA_000404065.3. Taxonomy (NCBI): domain Eukaryota; kingdom Viridiplantae; phylum Streptophyta; class Pinopsida; order Pinales; family Pinaceae; genus Pinus; species Pinus taeda. The sequence continues at coordinate 140,437 of APFE031139011.1, read as the reverse complement.
ATGAGCTCCCATATTGAAATCATCTTAATATTGTCCACTTAATAGATCCCGTGCATTTATTTAAAAATGTTTCATCTTCTTTATGGAGGCACATATCATTGAAATAAAGTGGCACATTAGTGTTTAGGAGAGATCTTATTTCTTCAAAACTTAAAAAGAAACATTGGCGAAGACAAGAAACTATAGGAGAGGTTGGTCTCTCTTGGTCTTTCAAAGAAGGTGATGTCCCATGGATTTTAAAGAAAGATGATATTTCTTTGGAAAAGGAAGTTATAATGAGTGTGAGGATGTCTTCTTTATATGGGTCTTCACTACGACGCTATTTCACTGTGGAAGACTGTCTGTCAGGATTAAAATCACATGACAATTTGAACCTTCTAAGAGTGCATATGTTAAAAACATGATTTTATTATTATTTTTTATTTTTATTTAATGGGATATTTTATAATTGATTTTTGTGTAATGTACTATTTAATGTGAAATTTCATTATCCTTTGCTCGTGCATGGGTGTGTGAACAATGACTTCCCCCAAGACGTATGACGTGCCATATATAAATTATATGAATTTGTAAGTTGGATCACATCAAAGGAGATTCATATGGTTAGCATTCCACAGTGGCATCAAGAGGTAGTTGAGACTGTTTGTATGTTTGAGAAGGAACTGTTGATGATTTTCATGGACTTGCAAGTTCATCTTATAATTCACCTGTTATCACCCCAAGAAACTCTCCTAGGTTGTATCTCGGAGATGCTCGAGAACATTACAAACTCAACCTGATGTCGGAAATGGATGAATGGAAGGAATGATGCTTGTTCAAGCCAGATAACCACTCCTACTATGCTTAACTCCAGACATGCGTGAACACTCCTAGACCTCAAGGCTTTAGACCACCAATTACTCATAGTTTGAGGATTAGGTGAATATGGAGAATACTGACCACACCAGCAGATGCACAAGACCATGTGATGGCTAGCTACAACCAGTAAAGAGGTCTGCAAATCTGTTTCCTAATGCACAGACAAGATGACAACTCTCTGTCACTAAGTAAACAAAAACCTAAATAACACATTCACTGATACATATAAGACTTTAACACAAAGGTAGAATGACAGCTCCTCTAATGCTAAAAATCAAGAGTTCATGAAAGATGCATGACAGCCTAGAATAGAATAGAAGTTGAAAGTGAGCAATTAACAGCAAAAGAAGCTTGTATTAGCTGAAAATGAAGACGAGACGTTGCAAGTATCAAAGTAGTTACAGTCTCTAGAAGTTGAACCTTACATCAAAACAACAACCATCATCCCTGATTACATTGTGTTTTTGGGTATATATAGAGTTTGATTACAAAGGTGATCTGTTGTTCTATGCGTGGAGGGGTCATAATTGACAACCGACCACTTTAACTGTCTGATGGAGTCTTTGGTGCAATCTGCCTGCTTAGCGAACAAATTTGATATTTTTTTATACTCTATTGTCCTTCTTGAACAGGTGGAATGTTGTATGGAAGAAGTTCCAAAACTGATAAATGCACTTAACTGCTCGAGGCACGTCCTTTTCTTCTCGGCCATCCTTCATGTTAAATGCGGTTGTTGAGAATCTATTACGCTGAGTACTGGATACTGGCCACCATCTTCCTTCAAATGCACGGGACAGGCTATGGACGAACGAAGACGGAAGATTGTTCGTCGGATCACATGGATGGACGACGAAGAGCGCTTGACATGGAGTATCAGGAGGAATCGGGCAAAAACAGGATCAAGCAAATGTGAGTCGTCGAATCACGGGCAGGCAGATCCAACGGCCATCGGGCAGAAGAGTAGCACGAGAGATAACAAGCGGGAACGGGCAAATGGGTGGTAAGCAGTATGTATCGCACCGATTTTGGGACGGAAGCGGTAATCATACACAAGCTCGCAATATGAGTCGTCTGGCGATGCATGGTGGATGTGACGGAAGAAAAACCATTGTGATCGCGAGTTAACACGCGGGCGACTTGTGAGTGCGGGAGGAGCGAATTCCATCTTATCGCGGCGGAGTAGATCGGACGGTGCAGAGAGAGATAGGTAGGTTATTTGCAGCGGGGACCATCGGATCGGGATGATCAACGGCTGCGATCAAAGGACGACGATTGGTTGCAGAAGCGTGGGGTCATGTGATCGCGGCTACATAATGGTTTAAACTCGGCACCCGAGGAGCTAAGGAAATATGGATTTCCACAAGGTTACATAGGTAGAATGAAGATCGCAGGAGTATGAGAATATAGGCGGAGTGAAGGGGGAAAATGGAGGCAGCGGGGTGAAAGGGAGTAGGCGAGGTGAAGGAGAAGGAGGATGATAACCGGTGCAGACCTCTTTTGAGCCATAAACCAAGGACCGAGCTTACTTCCACTCTTTGAAAATAGGCAACATGTAGCAGAGCTAACACTGGCTCCTTCTGGGGATGAGATCCTCCCTGTGAGGTCTCAAGAACTGCAGACCAATGCCTTCATAGAAAACAAGCTTAAAAATATTGCCTAGTATTCCTTTGGGCATGGAGTCTATGGAGTACTAAAGAAGGTATGTTTTTGGTAATTATTTCAGCATCTTTTCATTGGAACTTACAACCCTTTTGCATCATGAACTAGGAAAATGATAAGGAATTGTAATAAAACCTGTGAGATTAATATGCAAGATGAAAACACTAACAATTGTCATTTCCTTATGCAGAGAGAAGGAAAAACGAGAAACTTTTGTTCCAAAGGAAAGGAAAAGGATGGGTTAACCGTTGTCCCTTTGACAAGGAACCGTATGCAAACAAGGCAAAAAAAATCAAAGTGAATCAGCGCTGGAAAGGAAGTGGAGATATCAGCTTGGCGCAGGAAAGAAAAGAGATGATTGAGGACTAACGGTTCGGTGAATCCCTCAGGATCCTTGATCCAAAGGGATCGCTCCTTTAACTATTTTTGCACCTAGATATCTCCGCCTTCACCATTATAAAAGGGGCAGCACTATTAGCTCGAGGGGACTTAGAATCTGCTATATTTTATGTAATTTCCTTTAAGATTAAAACTTTGATCATCGAGTCTCGTTAAGAACTGATCTATTGTAATTCCGCTTTATGCATTAATACAAACTTGGTTGCTATTTCATCTCTGAGTCTGGAATAACTTCAAGCGGTGTACCCCTGGAGACTAAAGGCCCGGCCCTGGAGGACACTTGTTCCTGTACTATTACGTTTGGTTTATGCGTGGTTTGCTTATCGACGTTACTTGGTAATCTGATGTGTTTTGTAAGTTTACATCACATGCTCTGTTATGTTTAATTTATTAAGGTTTCTAAAGACAAAACTATTGTATTGACTCTGCATCGTATCGTTGTTCTTTTAAGTGTTGATATAATACTGCTAGTCTTTACAGAATACTGTTGTTGTTTAATTACAGAGCCTTTTTGTTGTGCACTTGTTCATTGACATTACGAAATTCATCTTGGGAGTTATGTTGTTTGCGATTGTTGGATCTATAAACAATGTTGTTCTATTTTCAAATACAGTTGTACTCTTTCTAACTGAGATTGATAACTGGATCAAATTACTATTAAGGTGTGCCGTGTGTATATGTTGTTCCATAATTCATCATTAATCAGTGCTGTTCCATTTTGGTGTGTTGTTCAATCCGTCCTTAAGAGTGAAGGATTGCCATTTGATTCCTATAGATCACGATTAGTGCATTTGATCTTGTAGACTAAGGTGTCACTGCTCGTTAAACTTAGTTGTTGTTATAGTTCCTTGTTTGGTGTTCCATTTCAGGTTTGATGTTCTATTTCTTAATTGTTGTTCCATTTCTTATCTGTAGTTTCATTTCCTGTCATTTTTTATTTTGGTGTGAAGAACAATCTCAGGTTGTAGTGAGCATTGACATCTACTGTCCGGCTCCCAGATCCACGATCCATTCTATGGTTTCCGTTTCCATCAGTTTACAAAGAGATGAGTTATTGCTACTGAACCCCTGACTGATAAATTGCTTAGTTTTCTGAATGTGTGGTTTAATCTTTTGAAGTAGTTAGCTGTAAACAAGCATCTGTTTACTCTTGTATTTTTGAACACTATACTACTAGCATTACTCTGGCAAATGATAGCCTCAGACTGAGACACTTTGAAATAACAAAACGTCCCCGGATTGACATATTAATGTGAGGTAATTAGAGGTCAAAGTGACCCTTTTTATAGCTTGACATTTTGGCACCGTTGCGAGGGAAAGAGTGTAGCCATTTGTTATTTTTTCAGAGTAGTGTACGAACCTGCTAGGGAAGAATTGGGTTTTAAAAACGGAAGGTAAGAACCTATGTGTGGAGCATGTAACAGCCCTGCTCCTCTGCCCGCTTTCCTACAGATTTGCTGCTATTTGTTTAGGTAGAATTTAGTAGTTGATTTGTGTGCATGACTAAGCAGAAAAAGCCAGGAAAGAATTCCAAACCTCTACCCAAGCCATAAAAAGCTAAGGGGCCAGTTACCCTTGGCCGACCAACCTTCATAGACAAAATATTCAAGAAACCAGAATCTCAGCCCTCAGTAGGACCCAGAAAAGTTATTTCTAGACAGCCTAGTAGTTCCCTTCAGGCCACAGGATCACCATCTGTAGCCTTTGCTGAGGTGCATAGCCAAACTGAAGAGCAGGACTTTCAAGAAATCGAAAATTCTACTCCAGAACTATTGCAGGAAGGGAATTTCAGTAATCTTTGTGAAGGAGGAGGAGAAAAAGGGGAAACCGAGGAACCAAGATCTCCTCTTGGGACAACTCAGCCATTGAACAGCCCAGACAAGGGAAGTGCTGCAAAAATCATTTTTGAAGAAACTCAATCTCCTCAAACATTAGGCACTCTCATTATCCCAGATAGAGGAAGTGCTATTAAAACCATTCCTGTTAAAGCCATTCCCCCTCGACCTAGGAATACCCTCCTAGATATCCCAGAAGGTTATTGGCATATATTCAACCAAATGGCTAAAAACCAGCCAAACACCCAAACCTCTACATTACAATACCCCATAGTGGATTCTGCAGCAAATGTGCCTATGAAAGCAATCCCTCTTCAACATATCCCTACATTCCACGATCTTACATCAAAAGACCCGGATGCATTTCTATTTGAATTCGATGTGCTGTGTAGGGGATACGGTTACACCACCGACCCCCAGAAACTGAAATTATTTCCCTCTACATTAAAAGGGGCTGCTTTAAGATGGTTTATGGGATTAGTTGGTGGGGTTATAAATAACTAGGATCAAATGAAAGAATCTTTTCTAAAAAAATATCAGGACTATTGTAGGTCTAGAGAACTGAAGGACGAAATATTCCAGATGATAGTTAGACCAAACGAAACATTAGAGGAGTATGTGGAATGTTTTCAGTATAATCTTCAAAGATCTCCTTATGCATCACTGCCTTTACCTGATAATATGTTAAAAATAGCATTAATAAGGAGTATGAAGGAACAATGGATTGAAACATTAAACATTATGGGAAAAGGAGATATTTATCAAGAAAATTTTGCTGACATTATTGATTTATGTATCAGGAGCTCGAGAGGTAGCACAAGATTAAAACCAGTAGAACATGATCAATTCGTAACAGATAATAAAATTTCGACAGAAGGAGTAACACATGTAGAAATTGGAAATTTATTGGAAAATTTTAAAATTGATATACTAGGGACACTAACTACACAACTTGATATTATACAAGCCAAACAAAAGCAATTGGAGGTAGAACTGAATTTGGCAATCTTCTGTCCCTGATGCAGGAAAAAGCATAGCCATAAGGAGTGTCCACTGGATGCAGTCCAAACATGCGCCATCTGCACAAAAGATCACCTTACATAAAGCTATCCCTCACTTCCCAGGTTAAAAGCAGTATATAAGGAAGCAGAAGAAGAGCCAGAATCGGTGTATTTGCTCAACCAACGTCGTGAGTGGCAGCCGCGACAATCCGGTATGTTTCCAGACCCAAATTCTTCTTTTCAGTCCCTGCAGTATAATGCTCAACAATATAATATGTGGTATCCAATCCCCGTTTCCAAACTGGTCACCACAGTCGTTTCCTTCCTCAACCCCGTGGCTGAATCAGGCAAGCCAATCTGGTTGGCCGAATCTTCCTTATATCCCACCATATTGGAAAAGTAACGCATACCCACCACAATGGACTTCCCCTACTTCACAAAGTTCAGCCTGGCAGACAAACTGGCAGAGACTGATGCATAGCCAGTAGGAACCATTCCGCTCCCTCAACCTACACTGCCAGCCTTACAACAAAATCCCCAGTCTAATCAAAGACCACAACTCCTAGCCCAACCCAACCCCAATCCAAATAACAGACCGGTCCAATCTGTCCAAATCATAGAAACACTAGAAATAGGAGCCGATCTGAGGGAGTGTAATGATCTTCAGTTAAGATCTGGGCGTGATCTTTAGTAACTTTCCAAAAGCTAGGAATTACATTTGTAGAACCCGCCTCTACCTTGCTAGAATTGGCTGGCTGATCTGTGGTTAGGCCGAAGGTCACACTACATGATGTCATGGTCTCTGTTGACTCCTGGGAATATCCAACCGCTTTTCTGATAATAAATCCCAAAACTCGACTTGATGGACATCCATTGATTTTAGGTAGACCTTGGCTTGCCACTACCGATGCTTATATTGGTTGTCGGCAAGGAAATATGACCATAACCAGAGGAGCAAATATCAATAACTTAGTTCTATATCCTCCAGCACAGCCAAGTGTCACAATAATCAAAACTAATAGGCACCCTGTATCATACCTTACTGATAACATTAGATCTCCACTAACTATACAAGAGGCACTTGATTTCAAAGACCAAATAGAATACGATGCCATTAATAATTTTATTAGTCAAACTGAACTCACATCCCACACACAATGTCACATGATAAAGGCAGCATTTGATAATGAATTAGAAGAAGATCCTCTTAAAGATACACATGATCAAACAATACATGTTACCTCTGTTGCAAATAGTAGAATTGTGGAAATTGAACCAGGAAAATCCTTAAACATTAATGCCGACCTCACATCCGAACAAGAAATGAAGCTCATCCATTTGTTAAGGAAACATAAAGAAGCATTTGCATGGGACTACCCTGCTATGAAAGGAATTGACCCCCAATTATGTACACACCACATTTATATAGAAAAAGATGCGAGCCCTGTTCGTCAGCCTTAGAGGAGACTTAATCCTCATCTAAAAGATGTGGTAAAAGCTGAACTTCAAAAATTTTTAGATGTCAATTTCATCTATCCTATCTCCGATAGTAAATGGGTCTCTCTGCTTGTGGTGGTACCAAAAAAGAATGGGAAATGGAGAATCTGTGTGGACTATAGAGAGCTAAATAAAGTAACACAAAAAGACCACTGCCCTCTCCCATTTATCGACCAAGTATTAAACACTTTGGTAGGAAAGAAATTATTTTCTTTCCTGGATGGCTTCAGTGGATACAATCAGATTTAATTGCCCCTGAAGACCAAGACAAAACTACTTTTACTTGTCCTTGGGGAACATTTGCCTATCGATTTCTACCTTTTGGCTTATGCAATGCTCCTGCCAATTCCAAAGGGCTATCCTCAGCATTTTTGCAGACTTAATAAATGAAGGACTTGAAGTATACATGAATGACTTTACACCATACGGAGATGATTTTGATCAAGCATTGGATACACTAGAAAAAGTCCTACAACACTGCATTACTACCAGACTTCGTTTAACCGATAAAAAATGCTATATGATGATGATTGAAGGACTTATCCTAGGACACTATATTTCAGTAGCTGGCATTCAGGTAGACCCAGCCAAAATCCAAATATTTTTGCTTATTCCCACTCCTACCACTCAAACAGAGGTACGCAGTTTTCTTGGATTTTCTGGTTATTATAGGAGGTTTATAGAACATTATTCGCATATTGCTGAACCTTTGTATGCACTAACTGGTAACGTTAATTTTCTTTGGATAGAAAAATGTGATCATGCTTTCAAGGATTTGAAGAAGCTTGTGTCCACAGCCCCAGTCCTTCGAGGACCAAATTGGAATTTTCCATTTCAGATATATCTGATGCCTCAGATACAGCCATTGGACCAGTCCTCGGGCAGGAAGAGGATAAAAAACCATATGCAATTTATTACATCATCAAAAATTTATCCCCTCCTGAATTAAAATACATTTTTACTGAA
>APFE031139011.1:34904-116885 GCA_000404065.3 Pinus taeda | reverse complement strand
TTCGTAGCGCGCTACGAATCTGCTGTAGGTGATGATTTTAAATGCAGAACAGCTGTTGATATCATGAGCGGGGAATTATTTTTGAAAAGAGAGACACATGTCAATCAATCCCGCCTACAGCACATCAGCAACATGGCAGCAGTACATACCAGGGGTTATTAAAGGCTTCAAACATGCTGTTATATATCCGAGCAGATCAAGGAAAACAGGGGACCGTGGATATAGGGTGATCATTTTTATCAATTAATAAGCTGTCTATACAGCTAGCATCCGAGACCAGCTTGCTCGATGAATGTTCCCTTAACATATCTTAGCCATAACAGAAATCATACAGCTGTCCAGCATCCAAGAAGAATCATATTACGAGGAGAAAGGAATTAGTGTTTTAGTTTGATTAGGACTTTATGTAATCATAGCTCAGCACTTTTGTAATTAATGAGTTGGTTTAGAAATAGATAAGGTTCATTAAAGATAGATCATCGAGTTCTCCCTTCATGCTTGTTGAGGAGACTCAAGATATCTTAGCTTTATTTCCTATATATAGCAGGAACTCGGATGTATCAAGGGTTGGATACTTATGCAAAAAACAGAGTTTTTATTGGTTGATGTATAAAGCTTTTGACAGTAATAGATAGACTGTTTATTCTTCCCAAGATTCATAATATGTTCAAATGCTCAAGATGTTGGTGGTTTGGTCTAATGTAAGTTTTGCAGCTTTATGAGTATGCAATCACTCTAAATTCATCATTGATGCTCAGACTTCCTGTGCATACTTGTAAGTTGAGGTTCTTGTCCTTCATGTTTTACAGCTCCTTAGGTACACAATCACTCTGAATTCACCTAGTGCTCAGACTTCCTGTGTGTACTTATCAGCTGATGGTTATTTGTTGAATGTCTTGAATGTTTAAACGTTACATGCCTTGGCTTCTATGAATGAACAACTAATAGTTTACTGATAAGATGCTTGACTCCATGAGCCCAATGGAAGAAATGTTATGTTGACTGTCCAACCAGCTTGTTTATTAAATCTACGTTTCAAGAGTTAGCCCTCTTTGTGTCTAAAGATAAATCAATAGTTTGTTTTGAGAGAGCCCTCTCAGGTTAGGGAGGCTAATCCCTAGCTAAAAGCCTGGTTTGAAACAGTTGCATGAGATCTCACTAAGTAGCAGCCCTTAGTACTAATTTTGTGTTTAAAACCATCACCTACAGCAGTTTCGTAGCGCGCTACGAAACTGCTGTGTGATTGAAAACACAGTCTTCCTCTCATAGCTAAATGATTGCCAGTGTGTAGCTTCAACATCAGCAAAATATAATCATCCCTAAGATATCCTAGATCACGAACTGCTGAATAAATCTCACTTGCCTACAACACAAGCACAAATGGCTATCTTATTTTAACTTAGATTTTCGGTGGTAAAATTTACTAATTGATCATGAGAGGACGTAATCAAGCAGCACAATATGCTGTTCACCAAATCATATCCTCTGTGTGAGCAGCATATGAAATATTGAACTAAGACACTCCCTGCGACTCTCTGAAATCTGTCCTCTTTCGGTTGATATAGATGATCTGATCGATGATAAAAGATATCACAGTTGCTCTGACTCTGTCCATTCCATTTTGGAAATGATCTGGTGAAAGTGAGTTTTCTTATTACGCTAACCCATGTTCGCTTGCTAAGGACAATTCATGTAATTCATTGAGTATCCATTCTTCTCCAGTATGGCCTCTCAGCACTAGAGCCCTGGTCCCTCCAGCTACACAGGTACGATGGCCCCAAGCAAACCTTGGTTGTTGTCCAGGAACATTCCACATTCTCCATGTAGGTTTGTCCTCAGTAGGATCCAGAAGATATATCACTGAGAAACACCCTAGAATCTGCACACCCACCTGAGACAACCAATTTTGTGCCATCGAGGGTGCAGGAATTATGCCATGATCGTGGAAGAGGGGATGCAAAGTCTGAAACTTCACGCCAAGTAGGTCGTTGGGCATTCAAATCCAGAATGAGAACATCGTTCAGTAATCCTTGTATGAGCAGCTTAGCCAGACATTCATGCTCGATTATATCTTGAAAGTCTAACTCAATACTCCCGAGTGTACCATTTTATGTTGTAGCTTCATTTGAAGAACAGCTCCTTGTCATGCCGCAAGTCTTAGCTAGGTTGCCGTGGAAGGAAGCAGCAGTACCATTAACAGAACTGCCATCAAGATCAGAGTGTTTGGAGTCTGTCGATCCTTTCAGATCATGGCTTTTCTGTTGACTTTTGTTCTTCTTTCTCATGTCCTTTTACTAACCTCATATGAACAGATCCGAGAGGACCATTCCAAACATCCGATGGTTACTTTGCCGCAGTGCCTGGCATTGCCACACACTCATTTGTTTGATTTTCTATAGCAGGTTCAGCATCTTCAGGATTCATGTCATATACTGCTAAAAATAATTTGTACTCTTCAAAATCAGGGCTGGAACCAACCAAGATTCATTCAAGCACGATAAGGTGTGGCTCCACCGACCTGGAGGAGGAGAACTCACTTTTACATGCCGCCATTCCGGATTTGCTGAACTCAAATCAGTACAGACGTGTCATTCATAGGCCGCATGTTGACCCTTTCCGCCTCAAATAGAACAAGTCTGCTTCCAACAGCACATGCACTAATGTTACAACGAGAAGGTTCAACTGCCCTCCAACTGTAAGTTTCCTTCATGCAGCAGCTTCGAGTGTAGTCAGCTATCCTGCAAGGCGACCCCATCCTAGCCTTTTAGCACCTGGAATTGTTTCTAACACACGTGTTGTTTCACTGCCCCATGCATTTTGGCAAACCATTCGCCACAGATCCTTATTTTTTGTCAACTGATAAATACGCTTGCAAGCTGATCTAACAGATGCAACATCTCTGGGTGTTAACCGTGACAAAATTTTCTGTGCTAAAACCTCGTCACTCAGCTGGAAAATCCCGCAGATTTCACGGCAGAAATGTCCTTGTCCAATTACAGCTGGCCTGTATAAGAAAAGATCTGACAATGATCGATCCGCCAATCTAGTAGATACCTCTTTGTAAAAGGGTAATGGCATAGGACCCAAGTCAATATTTGTTTCAATGAACAGCTGAATTCCTATAATGTGTGTGATTATTCCATCATTACCATGAATTGGAGTCAAGCGGAACCTACCCTTCCACGCGAACAGGGAACTTGCCATCAGCCTGGCAGTTTCTTGTCCTTAGTGCGCAATCCATCCCAGTTTACCATAAACTCATTTTTCATCTTACGCATGGCCTCATGTTCTCCAGAGCTCCGATATCCTCAAAGGTCACTCCAATGTCGCTTGGTGAAATCACATCAGCCATAAAGTCTCTTTTCAAACTCATTCTCAGTTACAACATCCTTGAGTGACTTTTTGGAACCTCGTGACTCATTTTGAATTCCATGTAATATGTTCAGCCCATAACGAACACTTTCACTAGTGATGACAAGCTTTCCATCTCAGAGATCCAGAAAATCCAGGGAAATTCTATTAATTCCCTTCATACTGTTTTATGTTGTAAGTTACTGCAAGAACTGCCCAAGACATCATTCCAAACTGACAATTTGTGAAGACCTTGATGTCAAAGTTTTTTACCTATTCAAGGATAAAACTCCATACCTCCATAGAAATCAATAACTACGAAACTGCTGTAGATATTGATTTTAAACGCAGAACAGGCAGTTTGAGTTTGTTATCATGAGCGGGAAATTATTTTTGAAAAGAGAGACACATGTCAATCAATCCCGCCTACAGCACATCAGCAACATGGCAGCAGTACATACCAGGGGTTATTAAAGGCTTCAAACATGCGGTTATATATCAGAGCAAATTAAGGAAAATTAGGACCGAGAAGTAAGGGACACCTCCAGCATGACTGAGCAGTTAAAAGAGTTGGCGTACAAGGTCGATATGGAGTACTAAAGACATCCAGCTCAGCCATATCAAAAAGGACAGGTGTCAGAGATCAGGAAAGGCATCATACTTACGAGGAGAAAGGAATTAGTGTTTTAGTTTGATTAGGACTTTATGTAATCATAGCTCAGCACTTTTGTAATTAATGAGTTGGTTTAGAAATAGATAAGGTTCATTAATGATAGATCATCGAGTTCTCCCTTCATGCTTGTTGAGGAGACTCAAGATAGGGGTAGTTTTGGGTTTTCCTATATATGGTGAAAACTAGGATGTAATAGGGGTTGGATACTTATGCAAAAAACAGAGTTTTTATTGGTTGATGTATAAAGCTTTTGACAGTAATAGATAGACTGTTTATTCTTCCCAAGATTCATAATATGTTCAAATGCTCAAGATGTTGGTGGTTTGGTCTAATGTAAGTTTTGCAGCTTTATGAGTATGCAATCACTCTAAATTCATCATTGATGCTCAGACTTCCTGTGCATACTTGTAAGTTGAGGTTCTTGTCCTTCATGTTTTACAGCTCCTTAGGTACACAATCACTCTGAATTCACCTAGTGCTCAGACTTCCTGTGTGTACTTATCAGCTGATGGTTATTTGTTGAATATCTTGAATGTTTAAACGTTAACATGCCTTGGCTTCTATGAATGAACAGTTAATAGTTTACTGATAAGATGTTTGACTCCATGAGCCCAATGGAAGAAATGTTATGTTGACTGTCCAACCAGCTTGTTAATTAAATCTATGTTTCAAGAGTTAGCCCTCTTTGTGTCTAAAGATAAATCAATAGTTTGTTTTGAGAGATCCCTCTCAGGTTAGGGAGGCTAATCCCTAGCTAAAAGCCTGGTTTGAAACAGTTGCATGAGATCTCACTAAGTAGCAGCCCTTAGTACTGATTTTGTGACAACACCCTGGATTACGTGTCATATCACTATTCAGGAAGCTGTGTACTTGGGAATAGCAAGGCCCAACGGTATACTATTTTTTATCTTTTGCATGACTTGTTGTTCATAAGCCATTTCCATTGTATACTCTGCAGCATTAGATTTTGAGCGAGTCTTGCATCTATTGGCCTGTCTGTATTTCAAACAGCGTGAAAAGTTGTCGTTCCATTGTCAAAACTCTGAGATTTTACAGTGAAACCATAAACATGGGAGGAAGATCGATTCAGAGATTACCGCAGGTGTTAACAGTCTCTGATGCTACACGGGAAATCCTGGCAAGAGCAGGGTGGCTAACTTATCTCAACCGCTTACAGGAATCCAACGAGACTGTAGCAATTGAATTCTTGTAGAACTTGCAAGAGGATCACTCCACAGTGAGGGGGAGACACATAGCAGTCACCGATGACATAATCGCAGAAGTCTCGGGACTGCCAGCCGCTGGACCTGTATGGACGTTAAAGAAGGAGAGATTGCAGAAGATCATAGAAATCTTCCAGGAGGAAGGCCAGAGCCTGACAATTAGAGGAAAGGGGGTTCTGCTAGCAGCATTAGGAGAGTCATGGGCGAAATTGGAAAAGACCATTCAAAGCTACATCACCTGTGAAAGCAGAAAAGACGTGGTAAGACCACGACATCTTAAATTCTTAGCTGTATTAAAGCAAAAATGCTCTGTAAATTTACTTGCATTTTTTAATTCATTACTTCATGATGTTGCACGGCGCATAAAAAAGGAACAACATGTAGAGTCAATTGTTAGTCATCATGGGTTGATTCGGTTAATACTCAGCCATAGCCTTACCCAGCAGCAGAGAAGCTGGGAAGAGCTAATTGCCATGATAGATGGAGGATTGACCACACCATCCCCAAAACGTAAACATGCCACCAGTACACCTGAGCGTCCAGAAAAACAAAGGAAATCGGTCTGTCTAACACGGCTACGAGGGAGGCTGGAGAAGACCCAAGGAAACACCAGCCAACAAGTAGAGATAGAAGATGAGAAACCCCCACGATTAGAAGGGGAAGACAATGAGAAAGGAATGCAGGAAAAAGAGGAAGGATAAATGGAAGAAGAAACTGAGCAATCTAAGCAGCAGGAGGAAACAGAACAACAAGAAGGTAACCCATTGCAGGATCCATTGAGAGAAGATGAATTGGCCAAATTTTTGGCCAATATGGGCGAATATGGCCAACCTTCCAGTTCATTAGATCTCCATGCCAAAGAGGAACCTCAAGAGGGAAATGCACCTAAAGAATCACATGCAGAGGAGGTAGAAGAAGAGAATCTACCTGTTCATGATGAAAATATGACAGGAGATGCAGAACAGGAACAATCCGTTCCTAGCCAGACGACACCAGAAGAAATTCCAAAGGAAAGGGGGGCAGAAAAGGAAGTCACCCAAGAAATAACAGAATCAGTTAGGGTTCTTGCCCCAGAGCAACCAGAGCAGAGAAACAAAGAAGCACCCCAGAGAGAAAATCAGGGAATTAGTCACAGTCTAGGCCGCAATGAACAATCTACTGTTCCTTCTAAGGAAATTGAGGAAATTAAGAAATTACGGAAAGAACAGCAAAGAATACTGAATGTAATAGTTCAGCTCCGACAGCAGATCAAGATTTTAAAAGTAAGGAAAAGGGTAAAAAGGACTTCAGGAAGGAAAAACACAACCACTCCAGCAAAACCCCTCAAGACAAAGGATCAGAGGACCAGAGTCCATCCTGTTGTTCAAAACCCTGTCGAAAAGCAGGTTGTTGTTCCAAATAATGTTCAGAAGCATATTGTTGTTCAAATTAAAAAGGAACAGCATTGGACTGATACCCATGTTAAGATAGAAATGGATGATATGTTGACCTACGATAAAGAAATTCAGATAGAGACACCACCTTTGGGAGTGATAAGGGTCATGAACGCAAAACAACACAATAGGAAAATTCAGGTAAAACTCTCGGCCTCCACTACCGCATGGGAAAGAGATCCGAAAATGGTAACCCTACGAAAGGGTTTGAAGCAAGCTCAGCAAGCAGCAGAAAAGCTTACAGAGCAAACGGTCCCTCGAGAAAAGTATGAAGAGCTACAGCAACAGCTTAGGAACGTCAATCTATCCGAAATCCAGGCCTTTGAAGGGTGGCAAATGGAAGAAGAAAAATTCGCGAAGGTAACTCATAGGTTAGATATAGTTATCAAGCAGATGGATACCTTATGTTATTTATACAATGATGTCCTAGCATGTAGAGCCCCTGCTAAGAATTATGCCTTGTTTTAAAGCAGGTGCTCCCATACAAATTAACACCATCGGTGATTTTATAAACTGCTGTAAGCACTACGGTGTAAAAGTTCAAAGACTACTATGTGAGTTTTATTTACATAACCTTGTATTAGACTAGGAGACCGAGCTGAACCCTGGCCCTTTTGTTGGGGATATCCAATTACAGGCATTTATTTCATTTGGGGTTAATCAAATTAAATGGCTTAAAGCCTATAATGCTTTCCAAAGACAAGAAAATGGATTAGATTTGTGGGTAAGAGCTGAGCCTAGGAATCTAGTACAGTTGTGGAGAGAACATAGAAACCTTATGAAGACTCCAGGTGTAATTGAAGCATTAAGACCAATTCATGAGGCAATCATTCAACAGGGAATAGAATACTTTTTCTCTATCAAAGACCTTGCCATTGATGCGGCTAAATTTTGATATCAGATCTCTAATCTGAATATCCAGGTCAGGGAACCATTTAAGTATGAAAATTTTAAATTAGCCGCCAACCGGTTGCACCTATATGGCGAAGTCATTTTGAGGGCAGGGCCATCCTGGTTAGGATATAGGTTCTGGAGTTCAATTATTTGGCACCCTGCACTCGGATACCAAGCCCTGTATGAGATGCCTGAGGGTCAGACAGGCCATTCCTTTGAACACCTAGTTATGTATCATGGTTGTGGGCCTTCACATGAGATTCCATCTCCAGCCTACTCTCTCACTGCCTTACATGTCAACTACAATGTTTTCATGAGGGCATGAAAAAGGGTAAGCAGGGGGGTGTGTGGAGTACTAAAGAAGGTATGTTTTTGGTAATTATTTCAGCATCTTTTCATTGGAACTTACAAACCTTTTGCATCATGAACTAGGAAAATGATAAGGAATTGTAATAAAACCTGTGAGATTAATATGCAAGACGAAAACACTGACAATTTTCATTTCCTTATGCAGAAAGAAGGAAAAACGAGAAACTGTTGTTCCAAAGGAAAGGACAAGGACGAGTTAACCGTTGTCCCTTTGACGGGGAACCGTATGCAAACAAGGCAAAACAAATCAAAGCGAATTAGCCTGGAAAGGAAGTGGAGATATCGGCTCGGCATAGGAAAGAAAATAGATGATTGAGGACTAACGGTTTGGCGAATCCCTCAAGATCCTTGATCCAGAGGGATCGTTGCTTTAACTATTTTTGCACCTAGATATCTCTGCCTTCACCATTATAAAAGGGACAACGCTGTTAGCTCGAGGGGAGTTAGAAACTGTTATGCTTTATGTAATTTCCTTTAAGATTAAAACTTTGATCATCGAGTCTCATTAAGAACTGATCTATTGTAATTCCGCTTTATGCATTAATACAAACTTGGTTGTTATTTCATCTTTGAGTCTGGAATAACTTCAAGCGGTGTACCCCTGGAGGCTAAGGGCCCAGCCCTAGAGGACACTTGCTCCTGTGCTATTACGTTTGGTTTATGTGTGGTTTGCTTGTCGATGTTATTTGGTAATCTGATGTGTTTTGTAAGTTTACATCACATGCTCTGTTATTTTTAATTTATTAAGGTTTCTAAAGATAGAACTATTGTATTGACTCTACATCGTATCACTGTTCTTTTAAGTGTTGATATAATACTGCTAGTCTTTACAGAATACTATTGTTGTTTAATTCCAAAGCCTTTGTGTTGTGCACTTGTTCATTGACATTACGGAATTCATCTTGGGAGTTATGTTCTTTGCGATTGTTGGATCTATAAACAATGTTGTTCTATTTTCAAATGCAGTCGTACTCTCTCTAACTGAGATTGATAACTGGATCATATTACTATAAAGGTGTGTCGTGTGTATATAAGGTTTTCAAGCATTGTTCCATAATTCATCATTAATCAGTGCTGTTCCATTTTGGTGTGTTGTTCAATCTGTCCTTAAGAGTGAAGGATTGCCATTTGATTCATGTAGATCACGATTAGTGCATTTGATCTTGTAGACTAAGGTGTTACTGCTCGTTAAACTTAGTTGCAGTTACAGTTTCTTGTTTGCTGTTCCATTTCAGGTTTGCTATTTTATTTCTTAGTTGTTGTTCCATTTCTTATCTGCCGTTTCATTTCCTGTCATTTGTTATTTTGGTGTGAAGAACGATCTCAGGCTGTAGTGAGCATTGACATCTACTGTCCGGCTCCCAGATCCACAATCCATTCTCTGGTTTCCATTTCCATCAGTTTACAAAGGGATGAGTTATTGCTACTGAACCCCTGACTGATAAATTGCTTAGTTTTCTGAATGTGTGGTTTAATCTTTTGAAGGAGTTAGCTGTAAACAAGCATCTGTTTACTCTTGTATTTTCGAACACTATACTACTAGCATTACTCTGGCAAATGATAGCCTTAGACTGAGACACTCTTTGAAATAACAAAACGTTCTCGGATTGACATATTAATGTGTTGACAGAGTTTAATTAAGTCTACGCTAAAACCTGTAAAAGAACATGCTTACAATCATTAAGGCTCGAAAACCTTAAACAACATAAATCTTCAAAAATTGGCCAGCTACTAGACCATCAAAACTGTTTCCTCTCCTCTCGGTCGGCCTATCAGTGGGTTCATCAAATATTTGCAAAATTAGGTTGATTTGATCCTCCACCTCAAAAAGTTTAGGGAATTTGACCCTATCAAGTAGAGATGGTTTGTATTTCATCGCCTCTCTATATGCTCTCATCCTTGGATGCTCTTCATGGGAGCCTTCGTACATTTGCTAAATAACAATGGTTGATGTGTACTTGTCTGTGTCATATGTGGCCTGCATAATTAATATGAATGGTGAACCAATGCATTCTTGTGTGGGGGACACAAAGACTTCGTCTGCTCTTGCATCTTTCTTAGAACAGTCCACATCAAAGGAGGTGTCCCAAAATTGTGCACCCTCTTCCTCTGTGATCTGACAAACTGCCCCTTCAAGCTATGTGGAGGCCACCTGGGCAGGCTTTGGAATATCAAGACAGATATTATCAATATCAGCCTTGGGCATTGAATTCTGGCCTGCTCCAGTGCCTAATGGGCAATTATGAGGGATTTTCTCTTGAACAGACAGAGAAGCACAAGATGATGGGCAACTGAATTCACCCTTTTTGATCACTGGGCTGGGGATAATAGCAGGTTTGCAGATCTGCATAGTCATTAGAAGCTGAGCTGGCTTTAGGCTCAGACTCTTCGAGGATGGTAGGACCCGCTGCTGACTGCTTTTGCTGATAAGCTTGTTGTTCTGCAGGGACAACAAAATCATAAGCAGTGCCTCTAGATAATGACTTCTCATAGGAAGCTCGGGTTAAGAAAGGGGAACTGGGAACTACCTTTATTTTCCATACCATGGACCTCATCCTCTTCTTCAAATTGCTCTTTTTCCATGACTATATTCTGAAAAAGGGTTTTAACCCTTTTGTCCTTGTTTGCATCTTTGTTTCTTTGCAAAATCTACAACTGCTCCTTTGCTCCTTTATATAGATTAGGAGTTGGAAGAGCAAAGGTATTAGGAGCTCTTGCTTCCTCAGAATTTTGCTTAGACTTTAATTTGGAAATTTCAGAGGCTAATAAATCTATCATCCTGGCCATTTTATCAATCTTAAGGTTTGAGGATGATGAGGACTCACCCCTTTGTCTTCTCCTTTCAGCATCACCTTCGAGTCCTTCTACAGCCATGATGTTTGATTCTACTTCAAAGGCTACATCTTGCATATCAGCCAAAGAAGCACATCTTCTTTCTCTTAACAGCAGGCAGAAATGAGAATCGAAGGCATTGGCATAAGTGATCATAGCAGAAGTAGGGGTAGGTTTCACTTCGTATGGTATTTTGCTGTACATATGGTTGAATCTCTTGTTGAAATCAGACAGCAGCTCACCATTCTCCCTTTGCAAGTTCCCAAATTTAGTATGATAGTAGAGCAGATCTTCCTTATCCGCCCA
Source organism: Pinus taeda (assembly GCA_000404065.3). Taxonomy (NCBI): domain Eukaryota; kingdom Viridiplantae; phylum Streptophyta; class Pinopsida; order Pinales; family Pinaceae; genus Pinus; species Pinus taeda. The sequence continues at coordinate 105,804 of APFE031139011.1, read as the reverse complement.
ATGCTTCAAAAATGCATCATCTAGGGCTTCAATGTCTGCCATAGACCTAGGGGTTAATTCTCTAAACCATTTTCTAGCTTCTCCATCTAGGCTTTGGACAAAAACCCTCATCCACACATCAACTTCATTAATATCTAGATTATCAGCATAGTATAAAAGGACTCTAGATGCTCTTCCGTTGATACTCCCTCTGTACCAGTAAACTTAGGCATATATTTCTGATAATCTCTTGTAGGCATGGGATTTAAAGGAACAGGCAAGACCAAGGGTCCATATCTAGCAGCTATGATTCTTTCCATCTTTGTGAGTGCTTGTTGGCTTGCCATGACTAGGAAAGGTGGAAGGGTACTGGCAGATTGAATAATGGGGAAAAATGAAATGGATGACAAGGACAAGGGAATATGATGGACTGTATGGGAGGCTTTCTTTGGATTGAGATCCAAAGGGGAACTAACTGAATAAGGAGCTTTATGAATCTCTACAGGTATTTCTTTACTAGCAATACTAGGCTCTATATCTTCAAACTATGTATTCTCAACTATAACCTTCTCTTGCAGAGATACATAAGATTTCTTAGGCTTACCTGATCCAGATGCTCCTTTCTGTGATATTTTCTTCTTCTTAACAATATTCTTAAGGTTAGGCACTGGGTCAGCTGGTGATTTCTGAGGATTTCTCCGGGTATGCTTCACAAACTGAGCCAGAACTGAAACGTGGAGTCGCCACCAAGTTGGTTCTCCAGAAGAGTCGCCAGATAGATTATTACAACTAGAAATGTGCCCAGACTTTGTCTATCATCAAAATTTGGAACTATGTCGTTCTCCCAAGGAAGCTGAGCTTCAACCTCCTCTCCCCGGCAACGGCGCCAATCAAAGTTATCACCCCAAGAAACTCTCCTAGGTTGTATCTCAGAGATGCTCGGGAACATTACAAACTCAACATGATGTTGGAAATGGATGAATGGAAGGAATGATGCTTGTTCAAGCTAGATAACCACTCCTACTATGCTTAACTCCAGACATGCGTGAACACCCCCAAACTACAAGGCTTTAGACCACCAATTACTCACAGTTTGAGGATTAGGTGAATATGGAGAATACTGACCACACCAGCAGATGCACAAGACCATGTGATGGCCGGTTGCAACCAGTAAAGAGGTCTGCAAATCTATTTCATAATGCATAGATAGGATGACAGTTCTTTGTCCCTAAGTAAACAGAAACCTGAATAACACATTCACTGATATATACAAGACTTTAACACAGAGGTAGGATGACAACTCCTCTAATGCTAAAAATCAAGATTTCATGAAAGATGCATGATAGGCACAGCCTAGAATAGAATAGAAGTTGAAAGTGAGCAATTAACAGCAAAAGAAGCTTGTATTAGCTGAAAATGAAAACAAGACACTACAAGTATCAAAGTAGTTACAGTCTCCAGAAGTTGAACCTTACATCAAAACAACAACCATTATCCCTGATTACATTGTGTTTTTGGGTATATATAGAGTTTGATTACAAAGGTGATCTGATGTTCTATGCGTGGAGGGGTCATAATTGACCACCAACCACTTTAACTGTCTAATGGAGTCTTTGGTGCAGTCTGCCTGCTTCAGTGAACGAATTTGATCTTTTCTGATACTTTGTTGTCCTTCTTGAACATGTGGAATGTTGTATGGAAGAAGTTCCATAACTGATAAATGCATTTAACTGCTCGAGGCACATCCTTTTCTTCTCGGCCATCCTTCATGTTAAATGCGGTTATTGAGGATCTATTATGCCGAGTACTGGATACTGGCCACCTTCTTCCTTCGAATGCATGGAACAGGCTATGGACGAACAAAGACGGAAGATCGGCCGTCGGATCACATGGATGGACGGCGGAGAGCGCTTGACATGGAGTATCGGGAGGAATCGAGCAGAAACAAGATCAAGCAAACGTGAGCCATCGAATCGCGGGTGGGCAGATCCGATGGCCATCGGGCGGAAGAGTAGCACGAGAGATAACGAGCGGGAACGGGAAAATGGGTGGTAAGCAGTATGTATCACACTGCTTTTGGGAGGGAAGCGGTAATCGTACGCGGGCTCGCGATACGAGTCATCAGGCGACGCGTGGTGGATGTGACGGAAGGAAAACCACTGTGATCGCGAGTTAACACACGGGCGGCTCGTGGGCGCCGGAGGAGCGAATGTCGTCTGATCGCGGTGGGGTAGATTGGACGATGCAGAGAGAGATAGGTAGGTTATTTGCGGTGGGGATCGTTGGATCGGGACGATCAATGGCTACGATCAAAGGACAACGATTGGTTGCGGAAGCGTGGGGTAGTGTGATCGCGGCTACATAACACTTTAAACTCGGCATCCGAGGAGCTAAGGAAATATGGATTTATATAGGGTTACAAAGGTAAAATGAAGATCGCAGGAGTATGAGAATATAGGCGGAGTGAAGGGGGAAAATGGAGGTAGCAGGGTGAAAGGGAGTAGGCGAGGTGAAGGAGAAGGAAGACGATAACCGGTGCAGACCTCTTTTGAGCAAGAAACCAAGGACCGAGCTTACTTCCACTCTTTGAAAATCGGCAACATGTAGCAGAGCTAACATCACCTAGTAGATGAGATTGAATTAGTTAGGGTCATTTATTGTCATTAGATGTTCTTCTTAGAGAGGTACATGAAGAAATTGAAAGGTTTTGTTTGAAAAAAGGGAAAACTTGAGGGGTCTATGGCAGAGGGGTATATATATGAGTCTTTCTGTTATGCCAATGAGCACATCAAGAAAATTGAAAACACACAAGGTGCTGCAATTTGGGACAATGAAATGGATGAAGACAAAAGAGAATGGGAGCTTCTCGAAATGAATGGAAAGAGGTGCATGTTAAAGAGTAATTGTAGGCTTATCATTTGTCAAATTACTACGTAGTAACTATTCACAATAAACTTCATATTAATGCATATTTTGATCTCATATATATATATATATATATATATATATATATATATATACGTTGGTTTGATTTCATCTGCGAATTTAGAAATTGAAGCCATCAATAAATTCATTCTTTACAATATGGAAGTGACACAACCATGGGTCGAATTGTGCAAACAAAAGAGGAGGGAATGGGACAGTGACAGGAAATAATTCAAATAGTTGAATGGTAGAAATGTGCCTTATCCTTATCTTTTAAAATAAAATATGCCAATGACATGCCCTAAAAATTGGGTTGTTGATCAAGTCAGAGAGAAATATGGTGCATCTGGTCATTACCCATGTGTTGAAGGCGATGTGCTAAACATAGAGTTGGGTGCAGTAACTCGGTGATTATAATATATTTTGTACAATTTTAACTTCATATTGCACCTTTGAATTGTAACATCCATATATATTTTATATTATTGATTATGTTCAGTTTATTAGACATATGACACCATGATTTTTTCACTTTTTAATAGGTGCATTTGTTCCCATTTATGTAAGCATATGGACATCATTTTCACATAGAGGATGTCGATGATGGATGCATGACACAAGACTATGGAGTGGAAGTCGAGTTCAAACAATCTAGTCGTGCTACCCACCACGATCAAAACCTAATGCAAGGGACGTTAGGTTACGTTGGAAAGATACAAGAGATCATTCAAGTGGAATTCTCTTCATTCCAATGTGTTATTTTTCACTGCAAGTGGTGGGACACCTTTAATCAAAATAGTGTAAAGGAAGATCGTGATAGTGGGATGATATCTATCAACTCTAGAAAGATGTGACATGAAGCTAGGGAGCCTTATGTTTTCCTAAAACATTGCAACCAAGTGTTTTTTTACCCTAATTTGTTGGATAGAGATTGGTGGTTCATATTAAGCCACGACCCTAGATAAAAAAATATTTTTGAGAACAACATTGTTATCATGCCAAGCGAGGAAGATAGTCAGGGTGATGAAAATGGAGAGCGATATGTACTTGTGTTATTTCATCATTTATATTATTGTTGAATGTTCTTGATTTCTTTATTTTGCTAATTATATTATTTTTGTATTCATCTTGTTGCCATTTTATAATATAATTGATAAGATTCAAAAACGTTTTTACACATTTTTTGCAGTGGAAACATTTTTACACTTAAAACTAAGTCTTTCCAATTGTGTACAATATCTATGATAATAAGGATACAAAGTCACAACCCTTCTCAAAGAGAAAAATGAGAACGAAATAGTGAATTTAGAAATAACATTGAAGATTTAGTCTCGATTTAGATACTTATTGGTTTATTAATTAGTTCACGTGTTTTTTCTTCTTGTTTAGTTCAAAATCAATATAAATTATCATGTAGTGATAACTCTATGAGGACTTTAACAATGAAAAAATTGTGTATTAATATGTAAGATTAAATTCTTGATATGAGAGGTAAAGTCATGTTTACTATATTTAAATTACAACTCTTGCAACATTATGTAAACTAAAAGGAGGTCTTATGCATGTATAAAATGTTGATTGCATCTTTTTATGGACCATTAGAGAAACAAATGGGCTTACATGGATGCATGAGAGGTTTTAATTTTTTCTTCAATAATGGAATTGTTTAGAATTTCTTTTCAATGGTAATTGTAAATAAAAGTTGAATTAATAAATATTTTATGGCTAAGAATTAAATGATAAATAATGTGATGGTGATTAAGAGGCAATTGTTTGAATTTCAAATAGACTTTGTGAGACATTTTTCTTTCCTATTTAGATTATGTAAAATAAATATCTATTTTTATGTATTTATAATTAAATTATTTAAAGTAGACATGTCTTTATCATTGTGAACATAATGTAATATTAGTTAGGCGAAATGCGAAATCATAAATTTTAGTGACTATCTCGTGATAAGTATGTGGAAAAAATAATATTTTTTGAGTTGTTTATTAAGAAATAATCAAATATATTATTTGTCACAAGTTTAAATATAATATAGTATCCTTTTTGTATTATTTAACTCATATTTATTATTAAAAAGAGCTAAATTTAAACCAATACAATAGCAAACAAAGAACCAAAATAACACCCAAATGTTATATCTTTATTACTAGAAAAAAGTTCACTTGCCTCTTTAAGAGAGAACTTCCAATAGAGCAAATCCCCAACTACAAGTAACTTCACAAGCCTCATTTACATTTCTTGATCCTCATCTTTAGAGAGTGAAATTTATAATTTAAATTGGTAAGAGTTGCTATAAATATTAAATTTAAATTTCTTGAAAATCTCATAACTTTAGTAATAAATTAAATTTTATAAAAATAGATTTTTTAAAGTTATATTAAATCTAAATTAACTATAAAAGATTATAACTTTAGTTTTTTTTAATTTAACAATAGATTAAATTTAATTAAACCAACATTGAATTGGTTAATGTATTTTTTGAATTAATTATTATTAATAATATTTTGTATTAAAATCGAATGAGTTACAACATTTTTGTCTGATTAAGGACTTAACTAAATTATTTTACCTATAATTATTTTTTCCTTGTGAGTGCTGAAATATTTACTAAGTTAGACTGAAATATGAATGAATTATCTAAACAATATAAAAATATTTATCGTAATTTTACAATCATAGTTTCAACCACACTAAACTTTGTAATTTATAAAAATATCTTTGCATTTTTTAAAAAGTAAGTTGTTTTGCATGCAATTTCATATATAAGAGTTTGATATAAGTTCACCAATACATAATCTATAATAAATATTATTTCATAAAAATAAGCATCACAATGATAACCATCTAACAAACATAAACATAATCTAAGATACACATTTGAATTCACTGCCATCATCTAATTATATACACCTCTAGCACATATAAATGTCATTAGCTAGCACACAAATCTAATAGTCTAATAGGGCATCGTCATCATGATCACATCAAAGTAAAACACAAACATTGTAATCTAACATCATCACCACACACATCCTCAAATTAATATACATCTCATGTCAAGTAACTACTATCACATACACATCTATCTACAATCACATTGAATGAACATATCTAACATGACCTAACAATATACACATCAACACCAACATATATATGTGTGTCTCTGTGTGTGTTTACGGGGTCTTGGATAGATAATGATCGGGTGCTCTATTAAGGCATTCATTGATGTGAAGTCATTGGTTCAACTCCCCACCCTGATTAGGGTGATATATATTGGACATGTTGAAGATGCAGTCCTACCAAGCTTACAATATATATATATATATATATATATATATTATATATATATATATATAGATATATATATATATATATATATATATATATATATATATATATATATTCACACACACACACACACACACACACAAACAAGTCAAATAACTGCAATAAAATATCTGATACAACAAATGTACTAAAGCCAGCCTGGTCTGCAATAGAAGATGATAGATTGTCAACTACTGCCTCAACATCAGTTAAACTCTGAGCTGGAGGAGGAGGTAATGGCTAGTCTGCAACAGAATATGATGGATCATGAACTACTACCTCAATGTTGTCTAGCAAAATTTGAGGTGGAGAAGGAGGTGGCTAGTCTACTCTATCAAGAGAAACATAAGGCACATCCTCTAGCTTTGGCATCTCGTCTTCAGGTGACTGAGGAGGTGTACTACCAGATGGATCATCGACACTCTGACGACTATGATATGATGTGGTAGTACTACCAAAATAATTATGATCACCCCTCTCATCATCATGATCATGATCACCACCCTCATCTAATGTATTTGTCGTTACATGCCCTACATCCCTCATCACTACCAATAGCCTACTAGATCTAACAATATGAAGCAATGGAGACATCATCTCGTGTGAAAAATCTCTATAGAGATCCAGAAACCTCAGATCCGCACTTATATCTCGAGCATTTGCAGGGAAAACTCCCTCCTCAACCAAAGCTCTAGCCAACCTGTTGCAATAGTCCATCTGATATCACAGGAAACCCTTAGGTCCCAGATGCCCATACCCCCCTTGAGGATGTCCCTAGCCCTCTTGGGCCTTGCCCATCTCCTCATCTCCTCCATCCAGTGGGGGAGGAGGAATGTCCCCATTAAATGTGCATATGTCTATAAAATATATAGTACACAACAATAATTAGACAAATTCATTAAAAAATTTAATAAAACAAGTTAAAGAACATGCTAGAATAAATTTTATTTTAATTAATTAAAACAATAAAATGAAACTAGATTAATTTAAAGAAAACATTAATATTGCCTCTATCATATGGAGGCTCAGCTTGTGTGAAGAGGACGTTGGGACATTATCTCCAATCAAAACCTCCCATATAGAAACGCCAATGGGACAAATGCATGGTCATCCTCATTGGCCAGTAACACCAATGGCTTGGTGGAAATCCTAGTCGAATACTCCAACATGCCCCTCTTATGCATCATCTTCCCCACATGCGCATTTGAACCTCAATTATTGGATTAGGAGGGAAATGGTCAAATATAGGCATCATCTCTGGAAACCTCTCAAAAAATAAAAATAAAAAGATTTTAAGTGAAAGGGAAGGTCACTCTCCCATGTCTCAATGCATGGCATCTATCTAAAACCATGCAAGACAACCTTAAAAAATGGCAAAGCATCTGATACAATGTGGCGCCTAAATCAAAGAATCGATATAATACCAAAGAGGGAAACTAATGTGTTTCCCATCACTACTAAAGTGAGCAATGGTGGTGATTAATAATACGAGGCACCTAACCTCTTTTGTATAAAAAGAATAAAATTGTAGCTTTCCACCATAAACCTAAAAATTTTCTAGATATACTGCATGAGGCTCGACATATCTATGAGTGTAGGCAGGCTAACTCTCAGATGCAACCTCATCGAGGACATAAGAGAACTGGGGAAAATCCTCCCCTCTCCTAGATAGGCTTGTGATAAATTATATTTCCTCCTTAGAGGGCCTATACCATGCCCTAGGACCGACACAAAAACCCTTTTCCTGGGCACTCCATCAACGGATCAGATGCACCAATAAGACAAAGTGCGCCTTCAAGGATGTAGCCTCCACATAGTACTTAAAGAGGCCTACATCCCTTAAGAGCACTTAGGGTGCTAAAGTAATAGGGCAAGGGTATAAATCCCTCTCCCTCTCTCTAGCCTCCCATGGTTGGACCATATTGTATGGGCTCCTACTCCTTCTCCCTATTTTAGCGTCTCTGTTACATGATTGGCATATAAAATACATCAGACTCATACATAAAATACAAATTTTTTATTAAATGAAAATTGTATTTATAAAAATGGAAACATAACTTTCAATTAAAAAAAATCATTGGTGCACCCAAAACACAGTCATGCATCGACTCTGATGCACTGTCAAACTCAACCACATCGGCATTGGTGCACACATATATATGACACACATCTATTGATTCATAAATTCAAATTTTCATCATGGTGCATCCCACTTATGCATTGATGCACACGTATAAACTTTTCACACCAGTACAAAACGTTCAAGTTATCTAACGCATCAAGCTATAGCTATATTTTTAAATATATTTTTTTGCGGTTGTTTGGTAAATATAAATGCAACATGAATAACCTAAAAATTGTATGCACCGACGTACAATTTATAACTTTCTCAATGCATTTTCATTTATGAAACGCACTGCAACAATTGTGGTGTGCTATGTTCATGCACCAAACTATGCCACCCCCTGTAAATTTACAGATTGCACCACTATCGGTGTGAGGTGAATATATCGGGTGCACTGCGTAGTGAAAAAAATAAATAAAAAATAATGGAAATTTTGAGCTAATTTTCAATTCTAATGCACTAAAATATTAAATTAAAGAAAAACATAGACATTACCTGGACATTTTCTTATCAGGCAGACACTGTTGACACGTGATGGAGAAAAACTATTTTACCATGGTTTGAAAAAATTGGGAAGTGAGGTAGTGAGCACGGTACAGAAGGATGGTGGGCAAGAGAAGCACCGATGTCAGGAAACTTTCATGAGGCAAGAACGGCACTGGTGCTTCAAAGCTCTCCAACACTGTAGATGGTAAAAATGAAATTTATGGTTGGGAGGGTTTTTTATTTAATCCTCCTCTGGTGCAATACTATAAGAACACCTATGTGGAAGATATCTAAGATTGTCATGTTATTTTTAAATTAAAAATTATATAATGGTGCATTCTAATATAGGTACCACACTATTTATTTGTTTGAATAGCACCGCTCTTAAAAATAAAATAAAATTGCCAAGCGGTGCTCTTTAGAAGACGACTTGAGGCATTTTAATACAATTACAACACTCGTGTGCCTTTAGAAAATAGCACAGTATTTTTTTGAAATAAAAACTATAGCAGTTATCCTTCTTGGTATGCACTAGGGTGTTTGACTACATGAAGGACACCAATGCTTTGGGTTTATATAGTACCAACAATTTTTAAAAGTTAACCTTTTTTTGGTGTTATCAATTATTCAAGCATTGGTGCATTGTGTTATTTAGTGCATTTTTATTTTTATTTTATAAAATTAAATATTCCACGATGTACCATGTTCTATGTGGCACTAGTACTTCTATGGATATTAAAGCGCCAATGCATCTATGGATAGTAAATAACTAGTGCGTTTGTATATTGTAGATGCACCGTTAAAAAAACATCCACTAAAACATCCACCCACCCACCTCTGCTACAAACATAATTTTGGGCTATTTTTATAGTAGCTTCCACAAAAACCTCTGCTAGAAGGTATTTTCCTTGTAGTGTATACATATAATTTAAGCATGTGAAGCTCACCAATACTATCTTATATAGTAAAACAACTAGCAACTGAGAGTGGGACTTCGACTCTCCACTCAACAATAGACAGTTGCACCCAATATTAATTGCAACTATCACCCATGAGTTAGATTACAATGCTTGAGGTGGGTGCTTTTGGAAGAGAAACCAAAAAGTCTCTTCAACTGAAATAGGATGGCACAAGTTCACACATCCTTCATCCACCAACTACTCACTTTCCCACTCAATGTTCTAGACTTTACATACAGAATTATCATCCATGCCAGGATACCAAATAACAAAGATTTTTCAACTCAATTTGAGGAGGAGAGAGTCCACATTATAGGAAGCTTCATTAGAGGATAAACTAATGATAGGTGGAAGAAATCACCTCTCCATATGGTTAATCAATAAGACAAACACCAGAGCTTTAGCCCTCAAACAAACTCTCGGTGGTTCATTAGTTTCACTTGCACCTGAGTGATTCTTCCCAAATATATTAGGTTTTTCGATCCCAAGATTCCAATGAATTATTTAGCCCTTGAGAAAGCCTCCACTCTCTATAATATTTCACCCAGCAAGCCTCTCTTAGAGGATTCCTAAGTCGGTGCTCTTTTTCCACACCTTTAATCCCTAGAGGAGTTTTCATAGTATTTTTCTTCTTTTGTTGGTTCATATGCCTTCCATTGTGCATAACTATAATATTGAGAGTATCCTCATTCATTCCTTCTCTTCGCCGACTTCTTTTTGTGCCTCCTAATTGACCATTTGTATGTCTTTTCCCAAGGCTCCACACAACCCCTTAGATAGTGCGGTCCATTCTTATCTTAAATTTATTTTTGTCCTCTTCTTGATTATTGTGGGAGCCAAATTATACTTGTGCATATCCCTATCCCTTCAATTATTTTAATCCACAGTTAGTTCATTTAGTCTTCTCATCCAACCCCTGGTTGGTGTATTTAATTTTTCCAATTCCTCAAGCAACCTTCCTCCCCAAGCAACTAGAATTTGTTAGGTCCCTATAACACTAGTGATTCCCCCATTACTATTTTCGTTGTATCCCTTATTGTTATTTTTATGCCCCTATTGTCCCCATATTGTTATTATTGTGCCCCATAGAATCCCACTATTATTGTTAGGTCGACTTTGGTTATATTGTGACCCCTTAGACTTCTATATATAGAAAAGAGGTTTTGTCATTTGAATCATCTAATAATTGTTCATTTGTGTAATGTAAAGGAGGTTTCCCCCTCAAAGAGGCTTATTTCTAAGGTGTTGATCTATCTTTTCTATCTTTTTGTGAGTTGGTTTCAAAACATTTGATATCAAAGCTTTGGATTCTAGGGTTTCGCTGCTCCAAACAGGTCATCGTGGAGTTTTCGTATAATTGTTTTCTGTGACGTTTCAAAAGCTAAAAAAAAAACAAATTGAGAAGAAATCTCGCTAAACCTTGGGCCCAAATTTCAGACCTTGTCTCGCTACATTTTCGGTGATATAACCTGAGGAAGTTAGGGTTTTTTCAGACCCCCAAATTACATTCCAAACATGTGACCTTGGGAAAATCGTCATAACTTTCGCTCTAAGCATCAGATTGAATTTTAGTAAGAAGTTACAGAAAGAGGACGGACTGTAGTTTGTTTGGGTATCATTTTCAGAACCTAAGGTTGAATCAATGACCCGTGGCACGTCGTACAAGTTCACTCTATTGAACCATTCTATACTCAGGTCATTGTGGGAGATCTAGCATAACTCTTCATTGGAGAATCCAATCTTGATCAAACTTGTGGGGTTAGAAATATTACTCAGAGGGTTACTGCAGGAAAAAATTTTAGACCTTGGATATCCACAAATATAGAGATACATTATATTCAATATCGAGCTCCTACAAAGTGAAAAAAGTTGTGTAGTTTTTTTTTAAATTTTTGCATAAGCTTGGTTTGAAAAATTAGTTTAAAGGAATTCAAAGGGCATAGTGAAGCATTATTATCGGTAATTTATGCCCCAAAGAAAGAAAATGGAAACACCTAGTAGGCAACCTGAAATCTCTAGCATGACTCGTGAAGAAGAGGAAGAAATGCAACATGATATATCAAAATTACGAGACCAAGTGCAACAAATTTCACTCGGACAAAAAGTAACAGAAGCTAAGATGGATGGTTTAAAGAAAGGCGTAGAAGCTAAGATGAATTACGTGGAAGATAATATGGACGGCGTGGAAGCTAAGATGGATGGCGTGGAAGCTAAGGTGGATGGTTTAAAGAAAGGCATGGAATATTTGAAGACAGATTTGACAAAGTTTCTACAAGAAATGCTTACTAATGGCGAAAGGGTAGTAAAGGAAACTCATTATGATAATAAAATAAATGTTAATCATGATTTCATAGAATTTAATGTTGGATCAAAGAACCACCATGTTCCAAAGATCGATATGAGGAAGTTTGATGGCAAGGATCCCATAACATGGATACTACAAATGGAGCAATTTTTTTATCTCCATAATGTGCAAAACACACAAAAGGTACGCATTGAAACTTTATATTTGGAACCAAATTAGTTTGTATGCTATCAATGGCTTTGCTCTCATAAACAAATTTTCACTTGGCCTATTTTTACAGATGAAATGATAGCACATTATGAGGATACAAAAAGCAACACTTTTTTTAGTCAATTGATAAATCTCAAACAAAAGGGTTCGATGATGGAGCACATTGAGGACTTCCAAAAATTGAATATAAGGGTAAAATATATTCCAGAGGAGCATAGGATTGATGTGTTCATAGGGACTTTAAAAGATAACATCCAACATGAGGCTTGCCTTTGGGAACCAGATTCATTGGAGAAGGCAATCAATTTGGCAAGAAAAATGGAAAGCAAAATTATGGCAACAAGGAAGCCTACCACTCACAATCGTAAAGATGGAAGTGTTGCTACCCCTAGCCATCCACAACATACAAGGTTGACACCACAACAATTGGAAGAAAAAAGAGAAAAAGGGCTTTGTTATAGTTGTGATAGCAAACACACTAAAGGTCATAAGTGTGCCGAGAAGAAATTATTTTACATAGATTGTGAAGAGGAGGAAGAGAAGGAACAAGAAACGTCAAAAGAAGAGGATACACACCAGGAACAAACCCTAGAAAAGGAAGAAATGAATCCGACCATATCTTGTAATGCATTGGCTGGAATTACCACTCCCCAAACTATCAAGATAGAAGGGCATAGCAAGAAGAAAAAGGTAATAGTGTTGATTGATTCAGGAAGTACCCATAATTTTATTCATTTTAAGATAGACAAGGAATTGGATTGCTTCCTATATCTAGCACCAGAGCGTCAAGTGATGGTTGCAAGTGGAGGAACCATAAATTGCTTAGGAATGTGCCATAATATCAATTTATCCATGGGAGAATAGGTATTGAATATCCCAATGCTTTCCATTCCAATGGGTGGTGCCAATGTTGTACTAGGAGTCCAATGGCTACAATCCTTGGGTACAATAAATTTTAATTTTCAAGAACTTTTCATGAAATTATCTTCAGAAGGAAAGGAAGTTGAATTAAGGGGTATCACAGGGAAACCGAGAAAGATAAATCAGCTCTAACAGAATGACAAAGCTTCTAAAGAAAGAACAACGAGGCATAATTTCACAATTATGTTCACTAGAGGTTCCCACATCGAAATCATCCATTTCTCCAAATCTCCAAAACATCTTGAACAATCATTCCAAGGTATTTGTGACTCCCAAAGGCCTCCCACCTATTTGTGATCATGATCATGCTATTAATTTGATTCCAGGAAGTGTTCCTCCAAACATCAGGCCTTACATATATCCCTATGTCCAAAAGAGTGAAATTGAACGTATGGTTGCAGAAATGCTAGAGGCTAGTATAATTCAACCAAGTCAATGTTCTTTCTCTACTCCAGTAGTATTAGTTCACAAGAAGGATGGATCATGGTGCATGTGTCCAAATTATAGGGAGCTCAACATGATCACTATTAAAGATAAATTTCTGATTCTTGTCATTGATGAATTATTGGATGAATTGCATGAACCAATTTACTTAACCAAGTTGGATCTTTGTTCAAGATATCATAAAATCAGAATGAAGATTGAAGACATTCCAAAAACAACATTTAGAACTCATGAGGGTCATTATGAATTTTTGGTCATGCCTTTTGGCCTTACTAATGCACCTTCTATATTTCAGGGTTTGATGAATTCCATTTTCAAACCCTTCCTTAGAAAATTTGTGTTAGTATTTTTTGATGATATATTAATCTACAACAAGTCTTGGAAGGATCATGTCCAACATGTTGACACAGTGCTCAAACTATTGGAGGAGACACATATGCAAAAATATCCAAATGTTTCTTTGGAGTACAAGAGGTGGAATATCTGGGTCATATTGTATCTCATGAAGGTATTAAGGTAGACCCTAGCAAAATTAAAACCATTAATTAATGGAAAATCCCCACATCCATAAAGCATCTATGAGGATTTATCAAGTTGACAGGGTATTATTGGAAGTTTTTTAAGAATTATGGGAGAATAGTAGCACCTCTAACAAAATTATTGAAGAAAGATGCATTTTCATGGACTCCAGGAGCAACGAAGGCCTTTGAACATCTTAAAGAGGAAATGTGCCAAGCACCAGTCTTAGCTACACTAGACTTCGTAAAAACCTTTATTGTTGAATGCGATGCCTCAGGAAATGGAATTGGTGTTGTTTTAATGCAAGAAGAAAGACCCATTGCTTTTGAAAGTTGTCTAATCAAAGGAAAGTACTTACACAAAGCTATTTATGAGAAGGAAATGTTGGAAATACTACATGAACTTAAGAAATGGTGACCCTACCTAATGGGAATACACTTCAAGGTAAAAACAGATCATGATAGTCTTAAATGGCTTTTAGAACAAAGATTATCTTCAGAAGAGCAGAAAAAATGGGTCACAAAGATGTTGGGTTATGACTTTGAAATCATCTACAGAAAAGGGATGCAAAATGTTGTGGCAAGCACACTCTCAAGAAAGGATAAGGATGTGGAAGCATTTCTTTGCGCCATTTCTATTATCCAACCATATTGGATAAACGAAGCAAGGGATGAATGGAAGAATGAAGAGGAAGTGTGGACACTCATTCGAAAGATACAACAAGATCCCAGTACATCTTATACATTTAGCTGGAAAAATGATTCGTTATGGTACAATGATTAGTTATGCCTATGTAATAATTCCCAACTCAAACAAAATATTCTTAGCGAATTGCATACCTCTGCCTTAGGGGGGCACTTAAGATTTCTGAAAACCTACCACAAGGTTAAGAAGGATTTTTTTTGGGGTGGCCTTAAATCAAATATTCAAAACTTTGTGGCGGAATGTTTGGTTTTGGAACAAAATAAAGTTGAATCAATAAATACCCCAGGACTATTACAATCTTTATCCATTCCAAGCCAACGTTGGTAGGAGGTTTCGATGGATTTTATCACAGGTTTAGCCAAGTCCGAAGGAATGAATGTTATCATGGTGGTAGTTGACAGGCTTACCAAGTATGCACACTTTTGTGCATTATCTCATCCATTTAAAGTGAGTACGATTTCTACTGCATTTATGGAAACAATTCAAAAGCTATATGGAAACCCAAAGATTATTGTCAGTGACAAAGATCCCATTTTCACTGGAATTTTTTGGACAGAATTATTTTCTTGTCTTGGTACTCAGTTAGCTCATAGCTAATGTTATCATCCTCAATATGATGGGCAAACTAAGATAGTAAACAAATGTTTGGAAGGATATCTTTGTTTCTTTGTATCTAATAAAAAAACACAATGGGTCAAATGGTTGCCTTTGGCTGAATGGTGGTATAACACTTCCTTTCATACTGTAACAAAAATGACCCCATTTATGGCACTTTATGGATATCATCCACCATCCATCACATCATATTTAAGAGAAAATTTTAAGGTTCAAGTAGTGGAAGATCACATCGAGCATCAGCAGCAAGTTCTCCAAATCTTAATGGATAAGCTCACCTTCGCACATAATAGAATGAAATAGTAGGCAGATCAACATCGCAACGAAATAAGTTTTGATATAGGTGATTGGGTATTGCTACAACTACAAGCATATAAGCAAATGCCCCTCAAGCAAGCTAAGAAGGATAATAAATTATCACCAAAGTATTATGGTCCATACAAGGTGTTGCAAAAGACAGGTACTATGGCATGCAAATTGGAGCTTCCTGAAACTTCCCGAGTGCACCCAGTTTTCCATGTTTCATGCTGAAAGGTCATAGGTGACAAGCTTCCAATTCAAACAATATTTCCAAAACTTGATGAGGAAGGAAAAATAATATTGGAACTTGAAGCAGTCAAAGAAACAAGAACTCGACAGCTACGAAATCGATCAATTTCAGAGTATCTCACCAAGTGGAAGAACTTACCCGTTGATGCTTCCACATGGGAGGATGAGAATTTTATACAAAAGAATCCAGAACTACTCAAGTGTTGAGGACAACACCTTTTGAAGGAGAGGGGCATGTTAGGTCCCTATAATACAAGTGATTCCCCCATTACTATTGTCATTGTATCCCTTATTGTTATTGTTGTGCCCCTATTGTCCGCATATTGTTATTATTGAGCCCCATAGAATCCTTTTATTGTTATTTTTGTGCCTTTATATTATTATTGTTAGGTCAGCTTGGTTATATTGTGATCCCTTAGTCTACTATATATAGAAAGGAGGTTTTATCATTTGAATCATCCAAGAATTGTTCATTTGTGTAATGTAAAGGAAGTTGCCCCCTTGAAGAGGCTGAATTATAAGGTGTTGATCTATATTTTCTATCTTTTTGTGAGTTTCTTTCATAACACTAATCATCATGTCTTTATCAATTTTCTGTGTCTTATTTGTGATCGTGGCATACCATAGTGTCCTTGGTCATCAAATATTTTAATAGATGGATAAGAAGTCAACTAATATACAACTTTTTTTATTATTCATGGTTATAATCAAGGGTAGTGGCTACACATAGAATCTATATATTGCTGAGTTTTGAACCCCTCGAGATCAAGACAATCTTTGATTAGAAAATATTCTAGGGGCCTTTTTTCTCAAATTTGGTTACTATAGGCAGTTTCCAATACATAAATCCTATAGGCATATCAAGGATGGTTTCTAGAGATGGATGTTCTCCACCCTCAAGCTTGGTCATGACCCATGGAATCATGAGTTTGTCTCTCAATAGGGTTAGCCCATGTTCTGTCCCCTTGGTTCTTGTGAGTAGAAGTACAGACACACTTGTCCTCTGTAATGTGGTTAAGCATAAAATCAGTTAGTCAATTATGGACTCAGGCTTAAACTAGTTGTATTTTGAATTTTATTTTCGCTTAAAATTGTTGGTATGACCCTCAGCCTTAAAATGAGATTATTTACTCCCTACATTAACAGAAATGAAACTAGTAGGGGATTGTAAGAGCACATAGCCATTGGTGACGATGTTTGTACGCACTTGAAAATTCTCAAAAAAAATAATTTTAAATGCAAAATAAGCCCTCCCTTACTCATAACATATAAGTGAGGCGAGGAAACAAATTAAATTCTAAATTCGAAAATCACCAACATAAATTTGTTTGAAGTAACATTTTGATTGTATTCCTTACAACTGACCACAAAGGTGATGATCCCAGTCAACTTTCTAAATAATTATAAAAATCCACAAAACACAATTCTGGAATCCCCACAATAGAAAGTTGGTCATTGGTTCTAACTTCTAAAATCATCTTCCTATCTAAAACACAATTGTAAACCATACAACTAACCTTATAGGCAATGGTAGTGTAGTACAATCGAGGTAAATATATCCTAAATAAAAGGTATCAATGATCCTTAGACCTATATAATTCATGGAACAACCAATTGTTGAACGATGAAATATAGTTCCCTGTATACCATATAAAACTTGTGCAAAATCATAGATATGGATCCTAATCATGGGACATGCAACCACTAATCATGCAAACCCCTTTCTCCTATCTAATACAAGGAGCCAAAATCAAACTGTCCAAAAACCAAAATCACTCGTGAAGCACAAATTGTACAAACAATGAAATCCTAAAACATAAATCCAAGGATGCTAAAACACGATCACCCTTCCTGTACAAAGTTATCATACCAAAATAGTGTAAGGAACCAAAGGCAAACAATTCAAAAAAAAAATCACCCGTGAAACACAAGTTGTGCAAACAGTATAATGCTAAAACATCAACCCAAGGATGCTAAAATGCAGTGATCCTTCCGGTACAAAATTCTCATATCAAAATAGCACCACAAAACTGACATCAATTTTTGAAAGACAATAATTATCTCATTCCAAATTTCTACTAAAAAACACCAAGTTGTATAGCTGGAACCCCAATGACTCTCCTAACATACAAATATAGTAAAACACAGAGACAAATACAAAGTCTTTTTCACACCAAAAATTCAGGAGCGCCTAGATGCAAAACCAATGAAATATGTTAACGCCCAAATCCTAAAAGCATCAACCCAAACACAAAATATAGGAAGACCCTCATGATGTCGAACCAGGTCACTCTTCCAATACAAATATTTGGTAACCCCCATATAGTAAAAGACCAAACCCAATAATCCAAAATCAAAATCATTGCCAAAATATAAATATAGTTGTGTTCAAATGCATAAACAATTAAATCCATCAACACCCAAATCCTAAACACAATCGTAAAACACTGAAGCACCTTCATGAAGTTGAAGATTTCTAGGAGCACCAAAAATGAAAAAGAAACCAAATTTGTCAACACCAAAATGATAAGAACATAAAAACCCCAATACTAAAATATAAAAGAACCTTATTGATGTAGAATCTTAGGAATTATCAAATGTAAAAAGCACCAAAATCAACCCAAGAATGGATATACAAAAAAATATAATAGGATACAAAATTACATGTTTAACCCTCAAACTCGATATTCAACAAGGAAGATGAATATTTTGAGGGTTTATTAACATAAAATCACCCATAAGTTATGGAACTACCTTGTGATTCTATAGGCTTGGTTATATCCTTTCTCATGTTGTTTCAAGAAGGCAATACCTATGCTAGTGTAACTGATAATGCTAACTTATTATGTGTGTTATCCAAGTTTTTTGTTTTCTTGGTTGCGCTCTCTTCCTGGTTCCTCTTTCTCTTCCCCATGCACTCTCCTTTATTTTATTCTTATTCACAATTACCTCCTCCCCTTGTATTCCCACTGTCAGCTCTTCTTGTCCCCGCCTCTTCCCTATTCTCCCATTGTTCTCCATATTTTTGTGTTAGTTATGTTTCACCATCGATTAGGGTCAACCCTAAATGATTCACCATTACTGTCATAGAAACGTAGAAGGAGACCCATAATAGTCATTTTGTTCGAGGTTCTCGTACATTCCATATCACCAGACCCTACAGCCATTGGACAATGCAACATCCCCTGAGAATTTGTTCTGAACTTGGACAATGCATTGTCCCATGAAAATTAATTCTAAAACACCTCGATCACCATGATGTAGGTGAGGCATATATAATTTACAAAAATGGTTGGATTTCTCTTGTCAATATCCATTCATTAGAGGTGGATAGACCCCATGTGGAAAATGTAACCATAAATTCCCTGCTTCCCCTGAGGTAATGAACATAGAATAGAGAAAATAAAATCCTCCAAAATTGTGAATGGAGATGAATGACTAGTGTACCCAAGCCACACTAGACTTTTGCATCATTCCATTTTCCCAGGAGTAAATTCAATGTCGACCAATCAGCGTTGCACCTCCAAACCCTGCTCAAACTCGAAAACCTATCACCAAAGTGAGACAATCAATATGTTTCCAATCTTTCTCCAGGTCATATTTTTATGAAAAGTTGCAATTAGCATCCTAGAGCCATGCATACACACATTATGAATTTATTTTAGGGATACTAAAACTAAAAGAAATAAATTAAATAGTTTCCATGACATATGGTAAGCTTTTTTTGGCAAATGCCAATGTTAGCATTATCAACCCACAATTATTCAAGCCAACTTTTTCCAAAATCGAACCTTTCAACAAAAACTACATTGATCCTTACCAAGAAAAATGATATCTATAGAGATCCTTAAATAAATAAATTTATAGATAATGGAATCATAGTAGAAGGATGTCAAGAGTCTAACAAAATGTTGTGTTTTCCCATCTAACTCCCTAAGCATACTTTTATGGAAACTTGCAAATCACTTCATTCAGAAACACATTGCAATTTGACCCATGGGTGGAAAAGATGAACCAAGTGGTATAAATGAGTTCCAAAATATAAAAATAGTGTGTTTAACCAAATATGAACACACTATATGAAATAAATTGAGTCATGGTCTTGAAAAATTGGACACTTTGTGAAAAAATCACATTGATATTTTCTAAGCTAAACTCTATCAAAAAATATATTCAAAGAGTAAAAGTTTAAACCGATGGGATCATAACAAAAGGATGCTCTTAGATATGATCTAATGTTAGGAGTCTAACAAAATTTATGGGTGAGCTATCCAAATCCCAGTTAGAGTTTTTGGAAATTTTCAACATCTTCATTTGGATTTTAACAAATGGTTTTCTTCTTTACTTGGACTTTAACATCCATAGCTTGGTTCTAAAGGAGATAAAATATCAAATAATAAGAGTAAAACTAAGACATACTTCAAGTTTAGATGCATTTTTGGGAGCTAAGATTGGGTGGCATTGGCTCCAAGGAGTCTAACACCTTTGGAAATGTATTTGTATGAAAAAACATGAAAATGAAGTTCCTATTAGGCATTTCAGAAGAATTCTCATCTCTAAAGAAGGCTCCTACATTTGTAATTTAGATATTCCTATGAAAATAGACTACAATGCTTGATTGAGGGAATTTGTAGGAGGAACATAAAAAGAGAACTAAAAAGGGCTTATTATTTTTTCATGTAAAAAAACCAAAGATAAAGTGGGCATTCATTCTAGTAACCCTTAGTATTTCCTTGATGGATGGGGAATTGGACGTGAAGCTAAATAACTTGGAAGCCATTGGGAAGATAGTTAGGTTGAAGAAGAAGTACAACTAGGTGGATCATGTCACCAACATCCTAAAGGATAACTATAAATAATGTAAAAATTATTTGAAGGTGATATGGTTCCCATCTCTTGTTATTTAGTTAGTGATGTTGCACATCACTCTAGTCGAAGAGATCTATTTTACTAGAAAGGCCATATTGTTCATGAGGAACTTTAATTTCTTTACTAGTAATTAGTTGGGCAAGTCATAGTCTCTATCGCCTTGAGAAATGTTTAGAAATTGGGTTATAAAATATGGAAAAAGTATCATAGATATAGTGAGTTCCATAGAAGGTCCATTGACCCCTGCTCAATTAATCACAAATCTAGTTTTTTTTGGACTCAACAGAAGTATATTGTGTCAACTCAATTGACATCCATCCAAAATACTTATCATATCTACCATATGTACTTCAAATTTTTAATGAGCTAAATTGACAAACTGACATAGTATTTTTCTATTCTAGAGTTAATCCTCCTGACACTAATTGAGATAATTATCCCCATAAAAAATGGTGTGTGGAAAGATGAAATGAAGTTAGAATTGTATACTATACATTTCAATTTCAAAATGTGATTTTTAGTGAGACTAACTAAAAATAAGCTAACAGGCCAGTCAAGATATATAACCATTGATAAATCACAAAACCATGGAATAAACTAGATAGATGTATTGCAAGATATCATCTTAGAGGAGCCCAAGCTTTAGAAAAAATGGTAAGAAAGAATAAAAAAAGTGTTAGAAAAATTATTCTTGAATGGTAATTTTACCCAACGCAAACTAAGACAATGGATTTCATGGGCTCATCCAGCAAGTCTCAAATTTTAGATGTATTTGGGAAAGCAAAGGAATTTTTATTGAGATTGCCACATAGAATATGTTGGGAGAACATGAAAAAGTAAAGTGAAAAACTCAATAGGAGTAAGGTATGGGTTTATCACTAAAGATGATAGGAGAATCCCCAACAACAATTACTAAATTTTAGTCAAGTCAAATAGATAAACGAAGGACGGGACAATGGCATACACTAATCGAATTGAAAGGTAACTCCCCCCTAATTGAAGGAATAAGAATAGAAAAAGAAATTAGTGAAAATAGTGCAGTAATGGATAGGGGGATTCAAGCCTAAGGAATTAAAACCTAGGATGTTTCATTGGAACATACAAATTCATTCGACATAGAAAATATATAAGCAATAAAGAATAACTACATGATTCAGATGCAATAAAGAACCTACCTCATCAACAACAATGATGGCAACAACAACAATAGTCACAAAAAGTTAATTCAATGGTGTTTCACAGCTGTCACGGTGTCTTAACAATTCCACTTGAAGGATAACATAAGAACACATAATAAATTATGAAATTATAAATCAATGAAATTTAAGGGGCATATTACCTCAGCACAATAACTTAAACCGACTCAATTAACATATTATCCAAAATATATATTGGATATTTAGGTATTTCAACTATTTCATGTTGTCTCTAGAGAATATTCTATCAGGTGGAAGAGAATGAGGAAGAATATTATCATGTTATGAAAAAAAAGGAATTTGTCTAGACTAATTGCATTATTTTAGTTATGGATAAACTACAACGAGCTTGCCTAAGAAAAAGTGAGGACTGATTGGACTCAATGCAACAACTAGTTCTTCAACTTGTTGGTGAAATGTCCAAATGAGATAATACGTAGCGAAGTCATAACAACATAATAGGAAACAAAATACATATGAGTTATCCACTATACTTGAGTAGGAAATTTCCATGTTTAAAGAGGTAAGGAATAGACTACGAGAACCAATGGATATGCTAGATTCTCATAACGTTCTCCTTTATTACTATCTGATAAATTTTACAATTGCCTGCAATGGATTTCAGGTTCAAAAGGTACTTAATAAGGACTTGTTGGAGAAGAATAATTGAATTTTTGATCCTTGGGAAGTATCATCCCTTGTACTCCATTTTAGTTTGGTTTCCCTCTAGATTGGGTACTTATTGGTTTCGACAATGACTATTCTATGTCTTGTTTTGATAAGCTAAGTGTGCAATGCCTTCCAGGTTTATAATAAACAATCCTTAAATGTGGAAATATGTACTTTTCTATGAGTTCACCACATCAAATTTTATCATCAATTTCCCCTTTAAATAGGTTAGAATTCTTGCATACTTGCATTCAGTATAGCTACTAGCCCAATAGGTGCACCCACAGTTGTAATGGTGACACACATATCATAGTAATTACACACCACTAAGCATGGGATTTGAGCCAAAATTTGAATGGTCCTCTCATACCAAATTTTGTGAGGTCCAGTTGGAACCTCATACCATAGAGTCACAAAATATTGTTGGGAAATTTTTCGTTATAAATAGGTATTTGAACTATGGAATTGAGATCCATAATAAGGTTGAAACAAAAATATGTGCCCATTTAAGGCTTCAAGATTGATCATGATTCTTTTCTCTAGAAATTTTCAAAGTGGGACAAGTAGTAAAAATGACACATGAAGTTGATTCCTCCAAATATTTCTCTCTGAAATATGGTTGAAAATTAATATATTGATACAACAACAATTATTTATACTTCATGGACCTCTCTCTTAGATCGTATCTAACAACATATGAACAAAATGCTTTACCTATAACATCTAAGTAAAAGGCCTACTAACATTGCTTAGAAGAACATAATATGCCATCCTCAAAACTATCCACCTCCTTAAGTTTCAAAATAATATTAGGGCAATGACAAATTAATTTGAATCCTAACGCACCAATATGATTTTTGCTACTTTTTTTATCAATAAATATAATTGTATTAATGAAACAAGATGACTATGTAATAAAAAAATGTTAGCGCTCAAAGTAGTTTTGTGAAAAAGTTCCATCACCTGAGGAGAACATATAGACCAAGGAGATACTAAATATGAGGCTCCCATAATAGCTACAACTTAACCTCCACCCATGATTATCCCATTATAGTAGTTTGAGTTAATTTGATTGTCCCTCTTTAATGCATCCATCACTACAATACATGAACTCTTGAAGCCTAATATTTTCATATATTGAAAAGGCTTGGTTGATCCAATCCCTCTACCCTAGTACTTCTCACATGGATACGTTGTCAAGATATTGTGCGTAAACTTAAGATAATTTGTGATCCCACCTTTAGTACCATGAATTAAACATTACCATCCATTCTCTACTTCATTTTCTATAAGCATGAGAAGGAGAGATAAGAACTTGACTTAGTAGTGATGGGTCTTTTGAATAGTCCACAACATCATAAGATGATCCCTAGAAACATCACTAAAATTCAATCCATATTAAATGGATATCAATTTAATAATTCATTATATAATTTAATACATGTTATTTTCTAAATAAACCATGACTGATAATAATTATGCCTAAAGGTGTTTTCTTTGTGGGATTGGGGTGAGCAGGCATTGGTCACCCCAGCCAATTAAGAAGCTCTATTTTCATTGTTCTTTCTAATTAATGTTTTACATCTATTAAAGTTTGATCTCCTATGCATTTGTATTCTACCGCCCCTTCTTCGTTCATTTTCCTCTGTGTGCTGATATTCAGAACATTTTCCTCTTCAAACCTTCACAGCGCACAACAACACATATATCACCAAAATTCTAGCATGATCAAAAAACAAGTGGAAGAAAGGGGGAAAACAAAGATCTAGCCTCTTTGGTACCATTTCCATATCGAACAACAAAGGCATGGAATTACATGGGCGTGGTGAATTCAGGGCTCATTTTATTTAACGACTATGTGTGGAATCTACAAATGTCCACTCATTTTATTTAACGACTATGTGTGGAATCTAAAGGTAGTTTCATGATTCCAGGAAATAGAGAGAGTTCTTAGGAATTAATTGAAGTTAGAAGTGGACATAGAGTACATTTAGGGGTAAGTTCAGTAGATCTAGGATTTGAACCAGAATTAGTTCAACAAAGCCTTTCTGGTATACATGTAAGCCTATGGGTAGAGTGAGGGGAAGAGGCCACTAATATTGAAGATTAGGATTGTGAGAGACAGAAAGTCTCGATATGTAATAATTTATTTATACTTATATATACATAGGTTTATTTCCTAACTATGTAAGTGTGTGGAATGAGTATTTAATGAATGAATTACATGCAAGTTAAGAATTCGTAGGTTCTGTAACAAATGGTTACAGGTAGAGTTCTGTAGATATGTAGAGAAGAGAATGATTCAGAGGAATCATAAGGGATCTTTGAATCCAGCTAAAGGATCAGAGTAAGCTCCAAAGAGTTAGCGAAGGGAGAATTCACGGAGTTAAGATCAGAGGAAGCGGAAGAGTGGAAAACTGATACCCTGTAGAAAAACCCAAAACCACAATGAAAAACACTGAAGGATGAAGTAAAGTCAAAGGAAAGGAACAAATGGAGAAGTGAAAAGGTGATGCATAAGAACCGTTAGATCTCATAGATCAACGGTCATCGCATGAGAAAGGAGCGTGGAAGATAACTGAAAAAAGGTGGGTTTATAAGTGGAAGTAGTATTTCGGGCAAGGTTTAAACTCTAAGTGGTATGGAAGGGTGAGCACCTGATTCCACTCACCATTTGAAACGTAGCACAAAGGTGGTGAGGGGAAACTGATTTATCGAGTTGTTAATCCCCGTGCTAGTTGTCTATCCAAAACCAACATCAACCATTAGTTATGAAGAAGGAAGATCAATGGTGGAGGGTCTTCATTCTGTTCTAATGATCGGGAGAAAGTCCTACCATCAGATTGAGTCTAGATTGAATGTTATAATTTGATCGTTGATCGGAGCTTGAATGGAGAGCACAATGGAAAGGTGATGGATGAGTGTGGACTTGACGACAATTATGAACACGGGTTTATAATGTTTGAAGTGTGTCCTATGTGTTTCGGTCAATTTATTCCTTTGTATTCTGATATAATTGATGTCCTGCATTTAAAGGTAAGTTTATGCGAAAAATACTATGTAACCAACATTTAAAGAGGGAAGGTTATATATATGTGGTTAAAGGGTTAGCAAAAGATTAAATTAAGGTTTATGGGAGTGAATGAGTCCCGATAAAGGGTTTAATGAAAGGTTTTAATAAAGTCATAAGTGAATGCTTGAGGGTTGATTAAAAGTCCCGATAAGTGGATATTGCCTAAGGGTTAGGCTATGTTGGGTTTTAATAAATTATTTTGTAGAGATTAATAAAGGGGTCCTTATCCATTGATGGTTGATTTTTTTGACTCGTTAGAGAGTTAAAATTCCTGGGACAAATGTGCTTATGCATTTTACATGCATATTGTGGGTGTAAGCGGGGGTATCCCTCCATCATTTGGTATCAGAGCTAGGTTGTAATTGAAGTAGTTGGTGTTAAAACAGAACAAATAAATTCTATTTGAAGGAATTGAGAATAGAGTTATGTGTTAAGATGTTTATGCAGGAAAGGAAGGATCAGATTCTAATATGACAGAATGTAGGCACATAGAGGTGATGTGTAGCAGAACTTGCAGATGCAAGAAATGGAGGACAATCCATTCAAGGTACAGGTGGAATGGTGAAACAAGATCATACTGAGATCTTGAAGGTGAGGTGATATGTTCTGTTTTGATTTGAGAATGTGTGTTTATACATTGATATGTAGGTGACATCATAAGAAAGTGTGAAGGTTGCAACAATCTAGAGTAAGAAGTGCTCATTTGGTTCCAAAGGAAAGAACCAGAGAGATGCTAAAAGACTAAGCTCAAAGGAGAGAAGCTTAGTGAGGCATATGTAGCAAGAAGGAGACTTGTTACTGCAGAGGTATTGTTGCAGATCACAAAGGCAATTCCACAGAGGATGTAGGTAGAATTGCTAAGGGATGAAGGAAGCTGGTAAGACTTTCTAAGTGAAAGAAGAGGTGGTCAAAACCAAGCATTTCATTGTGTTTCAAATACAAGAGGACAGTTTTGCTCCTGAGAAGTGCAGATGAGTTGAAGCCTAGAAGGAGTAGAGATAAGTGCTCAAAGGAGGTTCCAGAGATAGAGAACCAACGATTTTCCAAAAGGCCAAGTACACAGGAAAGCTTGGTGAGGTAAGTTGCAACAAGGAGGACTTGTTGTTGCAGAGGCTTTAATGCAGCTCATAGTGAGTGAGTGAGGAGCTCATGAAGATAGAGAATAGTAATATGGCTACTGATAGTCATAATAGAGGTTCTGAGGAAGACCACATTAGAAGAAAGATGAAGAAAGAGGATGCCAAGGAAAATGGCAAGAGGATGAGTCAAGAGGAAATTGATAAAGAGATTGCAGAGTTAAAAGAACAACTTGATGATTTAAGGAGAATACTTGAGGAAAGCCAAAGACTAGGTTGGGTCTTGAGGAAGAAGCTAGTGAAGTGGCATAAGTTGCAGAGAAGGCTACAATAGAGGCAAGTAAGATGGATGATGGAAAAACTCAAAGAAGTTGAGTTGGAAATGAAAATGGAAGTGTCCATTCGTGAAGTAGAATAGGGTGAAGTTCTGAGAGAAGATGAAGACTTGAAGACTGAAACTTCAAGTGAGGCCCAAGGGTCACATGTTTTTAAATCTAACAATTTGTGTATGTTTGCAGGTGAAACATGTAAAGAAGGAAAATTTGTTGATATTGTCATAAGGGGGGAAGAAGACAAGCAAAATCTAAATTTTGTTCTGAAAGAATATGAGATAGGTAGGTCTCATATATAGTTGGGGAAAGATATCAAGCAACCAAGTGAAGGGCTTGAGGAGATTGAAGAGGAGACCATCAAAGAATTTTTTAATTATATGAAGGATTTAGAACAACAAGGAGATATGATGGTTGAAACATCAAGTGGGATCACAGAGTCTTATGTTTTTAAGACTCATAGTTTTTATGTGGACGTAGAACAAATGAAGGAGAATATTAATGGAGATGATGAGACAAGGATAGCTCTTGGAGAAGGTAGACAACAAGAGATTAAAGGCAAACTTGAAGAAGAGACTATGTTAGTTGAAAACATAGTAAAGGATCATCAGTTCACTATGATGATAGGCATAGTGGAAATAACCATGGAAACTGTTGAGACAATCAATAAGAAAGAAGGAAATCTACTGAAAGATGTTTAGACGGAAGAAACCTATGCAGAGGATTTAACCTTGGGAGAAGGAACACTGGCAAAGGAGTGTTTTAGAGAGGATGACCAACCTTTTGAAGCTGTCTGAAGTGTGGAAGAGTATCTTTCAGAAGATAAAAAATCTGAAGTAAAGGAGGATGGAAAATGTCTCTTAAATGAGAGAAGCAATGATTTATTATTGTAGAAAGAACTTAATAATGCATTGATATTTGAAACTGTGACAACATAGGAAGAATTTCTTGTGAAAGAAGGAGATGAAATTCAGTTTAAAGAGCTGATATGTGAAGCAACAATTGAGACTGTTGAACCTTGTGATTTTCAAAATGATAATTTGTTTATAAATGCAGGAATTATAAGTGATGATGAAGTACTTATAAAGTGTCACAGTGAAATCACATTGCTGGAAAATTCAGAGTATGACAATGTGATTGCAGAAAAAGGAGTTCACTACAGTGGACAAGAGAAGGAAGACACCATTAGAGAAGATGATGTGGGGGAGAGACTAGTTGATAGTTTCATGAATTATTTTGAGAATTCAAAACAGCATATTGATGTGCTAATAGAGGAGAAAGAAATAGAGTAGCAAACTGAATTGTTGCCAAAGGAAAATAAGGCACTGAAGCCTTATCTTTTTTATTTTAACAAATGTTTTGTGAATGCAAGTTTTGTTGCAGATGTGGAAGGAAATTTGGCATAGATGAGAAACCAAAGAAAGATGAAAGAAGAAGATTTTGTGGAAGAATTCAATCCATGGAAAATAGATGCTCAATTGCTGGAGAGAATGCTGGAAAGTCATGATTTAGTGCAGACATAAACAATCATGAAAGAGGCTAAGGATGAAAGGAAGGCATCAAGAATAACAGAACAAGTAAGAATGAGAGGAAGAGTAAGAGTAAGTGATAGCATTTGACAACTCCAAGAAGAAGAACAACAGATTGAATAGTTGGTGAGTAGCAGCAACAACTTGAAACAAAGAGAAAGAGGCAGAAGTAAGTGGCAAAGTATAGACCAATCCAAGGATGTACTGGAGATGGAGATTGAAGAATTATGGCAGCTAATGATGAAACAGGCCATAAGGAGGAAAATGATAGCAGCAGGAAACATGATTAGTCAAAATTTGAACCTGATTGACAAGGAGAGGAAGATGAAACAGAAAAGAGTAGACATACAACAACAAAGGTGTAGAGATTTTAGACAGTTACAAACTAAAGTTTGGGACCCTGCAGGTTTCCTATCAACACATGAAGACACATGATTAGGAGATCATGAATATCTTCTACTTTGGGAGTCTGATGCAGGAGCAATCAACCCAAGGGAAATCACTGTATTTTAGTAGACATGGGGGGGTCATGTGTTTTAAGGAAGTTGGTTTCCTATGTCTCAAATTAATGTAATTAGAATAGTAATTAATTAGATGTGTGAGGATGTTTGTAAAGGCTCTCGAATAAAGGAGAACATGAGTGGTTAATAATGATAAGAGAGTTATAAGTCAATTATAACTCTAAAGGTAGTTTCATGATTTGAGGAACTAGAGAGAGTTCTTAGGAATTAATTGAAGTTAGAAGTGGACATAGAGGACATTTAGAAGTCAGTTCAATAGATCTAGGATTTGAACAAGAATTAGTTCAACAGAACCTTTCTGATATAAATATAAGCCTATGGGCAGAGTGAGGGGAAGAGGCCACTGAGAGACAAAAAGTCTCAATATGTAATCATTTGTTTATACTTATAAATAAAGAGACTTATTTCCTAATGATGTAAGTGTGTGGAATGAGTATTTAATGAATGAATTACATGTAAGTTATGAATTCATAGGTTTTGTAATAGAAGGTTGCAGGTAGAGTTCTATGGATATGCAGAGGAGAGAATGATTCAGAGGAATCATAAGGGATCTTCGAATCCAGCTGAAGGATTAGAGTAAGCTCTAGAGAGGTAGAGAAGGGAGAATCTGCGGAGTTAAGCTCAGAGGAAGTGGAAAAGCAGAAACCGAAACCCTGTAGAAAAACCCAAAACCATAAGGAAAAACATTGAAGGACAAAGTAAAGTCAAAGGAAAGGAAAGAGTGGAGAAGTGAAGAGGTGATGCATAAGAACCATTAGATCTCATAGATCAATGGTCATTGCATGAGAGAAGAGCGTGGGAGATATCTAACGAAAAGGAAGGTTTATAAGCAGAAGTAGTATTTTGGCAGAGGTTTAAATGATAATTGGTATGGAAGGGTGAGCGCTTGATTCCACTCACCATTCGACACACAGAAGAAAGGTGGTGAGGGGAAACTACTTTATTGGGAGGTTAATCCTTGTGCTAGTTGTCTATCTGAAACCAACATCAACCATCAGATATGAAGAAGGAATTTTGACGACGGAGGATCGTCGTTCTGTTATGATGATCGAGTGAAAGTCCTACCATCAGATCAAGTCTAGATCGATGGTTATAATTTGATCACGGATGGGAGCTTGAATGGAGAGGACAATGGAAAGGTGATGGATGAGTGTGGACCCGACAATAATTATGCACATTGGTTTATAATGCTTGAAGTATGACCTATATGTTTTAGTCGGGTTATTCCTTTGTATTCTGATATAATTGAAGTCCCACGTTTAAAGGTAAGTTTATGTGATAAATGCTTTGTAACCAATGTTTCAAGAGGGAAGGTTATATATATGTGGTTAAAGGGTTAGCGAAAGCTTAAACTAAGGTTTGTGGGACTGAATGAGTCCTGATAGAAGGGTTTAATGAAAGGCTTTAATAAAGTCATAAATGAAGGCTTGAGGGTTGATTAAAAGTCCCGATAAGTGGATATTTCCTAAGGGTTAGCTTATGTTGGGTTTTAATAAATTATTCTACAAAGATTAATAAAGGGGTCCTTAACCATTGATGGTTGCGGTTTTTGACTCATTAGAGAGTTAAAATTCCTAGAACAAATGTGCTTATGCATTTTACATGCATACTATGGGTGTAAGCAGGGGTATCCCTGCATCACATTGCCAACTGAAGGTGTTGCTACATTGAATCTGATGTAGTATTAAACTGTCTATCATGGTTCATTATTGCCGTGATATCTACCCCAATTGAATGGAATGGCCTTCAAAGGGTCAAGTCTAATTGTAAGGTCCTATGGGCATCAAAGCCATAAAAATGGCCATTCATCCCGAATAAAGAATGATAGATTTCCTCTACAAGGGAATAATGGGTGTTCTTCCACTGATGATACCAACAAGTTTTCCACCAATGCAAATGCAAGGCAACGTTGAATTTGATGTAATATTAAATCATCTATCATGTTTCATTCTTGTTATGATATCTACCTTGATTGAATGGCATGGCCTTCAAAGGGCCGAGTCTAATAGTAAGGTCCTATGTGAATCAAAGTCCATAACAATGGACATTTATCCTCGGAAAAGAATGATAGATTTCCTCTGCGATGGAATAATGGGTGTTCTTCCACTGATGATACCAACAAGATTTCCACCGATGCAGATACAATGCAAGATAATATTTTCTCCAAGTTGGGTGTGTTTGTGTGGCCCAAATTTAACATAGTCCTCTCTAGTAAGGAGAAACAATAGTATTTCATGGCCATCAAGGGATCCAAGTTTCCCCCGAGGCTTAAGAAACGAGAGAAATTTATCCAGCAAGCCTTACATGTGACTAATCTCCACCATTCATACTATTTTTCTTAGTCCAGCCAAATCTCAAAATACTATACTTGGTTTGAGTTGATGAACCATTTCCAAATTTCACTTTAAACCAACAATATGGATCAGATAGGTCATATTATTTAGTTTTGGATTCTCGGTTTGTTTAACAACAATACTCCAAAGGTGATGGTTGCACTGCACAACAGAAATATCCTTCGTCTAACATATCAGGTCCAATGACTATATTCTTTGAAAATTGGCCCTGCCCTTATCTCTCTTTGAGACATGCCATTTAGATAAGGTAAACCACAAACCCTACAAACATCTTAATAAGCTGTTAATCCCAACATTGAATGAAGATTTAGTTTCCCTATTGTAGTGGTTGGACTCACACTCGTTGTTTCAATATATTTTTCCTTATAAATATTATCTAATGTTACTTGAGTAATCTAGATAAGATTTTCCTATTCTCATTCAAAAACCAAAATTAGAAAATCTAGTTGAAAATGTTCATGATTTTTACGGTCATTGGAAAGATGAGAGTTGTTAGAGAAGAGTCTAATGGGGAAATCAACACCTGCAATGGATACCCATTTTATAATAATTTTCTTATAAGCTTATATTAATATTGGGCACTATACAACACCGTTTCCTTATTATTTTCATAGTTATTTTCTATCATTAATACTGGGAACTGGCCAACACCATTTCCTTATTATTTTCACTGCTATTTTATGTCATTTGAGGTAACTGGTGATGGTTATATTCATCATTTGATCTCTTTTACCGTTTTCTAGTGCTCAATTTACAAGTCATGTAATTTGTAACCATTTGTTTTCATTTTATATGGCGTACAGTCTCATTTTTAGTTTAATAAAAATCTACTTACCTATCTCTCTATCTCTGACTGCTTAAGAACTACTTCAGAATTTTTTTTGGCATGAATATCATTGTAGTTTGACAAGTGTTTTTTCTTTGATTATTCAGCTAGTCAGTCCTATTTCATGGCTTTGCAAGCTGTCACAAGATCAATATGAAGTACAAGAATAGAAAAGCACAAAAATGTCTTTATTGCAAATCAAGCTTATCATTTGGATATTTTTGTGATTTGTTTCATAGATGTGATATTCTTATTAATTTTTTTACCTACGAAGCTTTAATTCTTTAATATGTGGGTGGAAGCAAAGACCAAGGGGTTTGAAGGCCATGGGAAACTTCGATACTGACTCTGACTAAAAATATACCGTGGCATACACATGTATCAATATTTCTATGAATTCACTTAGAATTATTTGTAGTTCAGAGAGAGTGAACTACAAAGGGTCTTGGTGAGATTCCATGGTTGGTGTTGCTAATCTAGGTTGTCATTGACATCAATATGGCAATATTCTGAAAAGTAAATAATGATAATATGAAGCTAAGGACAAGTAGAGAAGATCCGTGAAGAAACAAGAGCAAGAAGCCATGAGGAGAGACCAGAGGAAAGCCAAGAAAATCAAGCTATTGGAGATAATATCGAAAGTCATAGGAGATATCAAAGTAGAGCTATCAAAGAAGAGAAGAGGTATTGGAGCAGTATTGAAAGCCACATGAAAGCCAAATTATTATAAGAGTGTGAGATTGAGGAGTATCGCATGTAATATATGCCAAAGAAGAACTGCAGAGTATCAAAGGAGTTAACAGAGGAGCTATATTAGACCAGAGAAGAGCAAAAAGTCAAGGGAGCTGAAATGATTAGGTTTTGAGTGAGAAGCGAGAGGTTGAGTGTTAGAAGGGGTTTGAGACAAAGCTCAAATTA
The DNA here is from genome assembly GCA_000404065.3 of Pinus taeda. Taxonomy (NCBI): domain Eukaryota; kingdom Viridiplantae; phylum Streptophyta; class Pinopsida; order Pinales; family Pinaceae; genus Pinus; species Pinus taeda. Next base: position 72,366 of record APFE031139011.1, on the reverse strand, counting down.
TTGTTGTAATTGAGGCAAGAGGGCGAGACTCATGCATGGTGTGAACTCTTGTTACTCTGTGTATCCACGTTCAACAGTTAACTGGGTATTTCTTTGTATTCCCACTGAATGGATTGATGGCGATCCAATATTAACTGAATGAATCAATATATGAATGTCGTGTGTTAAATGAAGTGTGGTAGAAATGATGGTTTTAACACAAAGTCCATCAAAAGCAAATGATATTAAGTTGATGAAACAGACAGAGAGTGCATAGGATTTGTTGGATCTCATTGATCAATGGTCATTGCATGGTGGAAGAGTGTAGAAGATAATCAACGAAGAAGTGGTTTCTCATAACCGTAAGTGGTATTTCAGGTGAACAAAAACCTGCAAGCTGTATTGAAGGGTATTCACCCGATTCCATTAACAATTCAACATGTAGCAGCCGAGGAGAGAGAAAAAATGCTTTATCGGGCGGGTATTCTCTGTGCTGGTGTCTGACTTGCAATAGTTTTGGATCGTTAGATCAAGCAGATCCAGATCAACGGTCACAAAGTGTCGTGCAAGTTGATTGATTGGGAAAAGGCATCATCCGTTAATATGATGGAAGGAGATCAACGTTGGAGATCAAGTGGATTGGTTGGTGATCAGGCTAAGTGACAATAGTCAAATCGAGCACCAGATCGACGGTCGCAATTTAATTGCTAATCACAGAGGTGAAGGGTTGATCAGACATCAGAGATTGAAAAGTGTTGTGGAGATGTCCTTGATGTGTAGACATGACGATTTATGAACGTGGAGCCAATAGCTCCATAAAATATACCTTTATGTAAATATCGTGTTCGGGTATCGGGGAAGTCATGCAAATCATAAGGGTTGTCATTGTCGGACCGCCAATTGCGATTGAGATAGAGACGTGGCATGTGGGACCTCCCTGTTGGTACAAGCCTCTCAAATGAAATCCTCTGTAAATAATGATTGATTCTATTGAATAAATATTAAAGGAAAAAGGGCCTCTCTGATATTTTTTAATACGCAACATTTCTTTGTAGTTAGGCCTCTCTTCTAAATCCACGTGTCCTGTGAGTATTTGAACACTCAAATAGACAAAGGAAGCCATGGACTAGGAAGTCGAAGAATCAAGTGAGTGTATATCGACGAGCGTTAAGGAAGCTAAAGCAAAAAGAGGAGGGCAGCCAAAAGGTCGAGCGAGAACAAAGGAAGCGGAAGTTCAAGTGAGTGAAAGAGAAGCCAAAGGTTAGGTGTATTAGTATAAGAAAATAGAGAATTTCCTTTATGAGTGGTTGGCGAACTGGAATAAAGAAGGAAGTCGATGGTCCAGCAGGATAGAAAGAGGCTGAAGGTCGAGCAAGATAGAAGGAAGATGAAGGTCCAGCCAGACATGAGGCAGTCGAAGGATGAGAAACTCTGTTGATCATTTTACCCTGTGAAAAAATCAGACCTGTGATGAATTAATCAAGCACATAATGCATACTGAAGAATAATTCTGTGATATAATAAATAAATTTTCATTTGATATCGCTTAAAGGGAATAGTAGCCAACACCAATATTGAAGCATATGTGAATGTCTTTATGGGAAGTAAGGGATTGCAATAGCAAGAACAATGCGCAGTAGTCATCTTGGAAGCACTCACCATAATAGTGAGAACAGAGGCTTGAAACAGAGAGTTGGTTCTTGTGCAGAGCTTAGTGTAGGTAATAGTAGACTCACTAAAGCTATGTGGAGACATTATCAGAGATCATGATGGCTATTTGATATCATCATGAGATAACTTTTGTAGACTCTATGTGGACAGTATGAAGAGTTGTAAACTTCTTCATATGAAGACTAGTTTCCATTGATGTTGTAGCGTGGAGACTATAGTGAAGCTTTAAACAGATAGATTCAGTAAAGAAGATTTTTAGGAGTAGAACATTACTATCAAAAATGCCTTGACAGTAGAGGGTTGGTGCCCTTGGGGTTGGTGCCTCAAAAGTTGGAAGGACTGGTGTCCTTGGAGTTGGTGCTCCTACATCCAAGGTTGATTCCTTGATAGTAGAGGGTTGGAGCCCTTCAGGTTGGTGCCTCAGAACTAGAAGGATTGGTGTCCTGGGAGTTGGTGCTCCTAAGTCCAAGGTTGGTGCCTTGAAAAAACAGAGTTGGTGCTCTGGAGGTTGGAGCCTCACGAAAGTCCAAGTTGGTGCTTAGCAACAGATTGGAACCATATATATTTTGTATCTACTTTATTGCAAAGATTATGTTAAGAAAAGCATTTATTCTTGTTGTTCATCTTGTGTTTTAAATATAAATGTTTTAATTGGTAAAATAATAGTTGAAAAGAAATACTAATTCACCCCCCTCTCAGTATTTCCAGCAACTGGTATCAGAGCCAGTACCTTCATTCAAAACCTAACAGCTTGAAGGTTGATCTTTAGAACACAAATGGCGAAGTCAAGGAAGAAAGTCTCCAATCCTCCTAAGGATGTGTCTCCCTCTACCACTAAAATAAAAGACAATCAATTTTAGGAGGCTCCATGGTTCAATGGGAGATTTAATATATGGGAAGAAAAAATGAGGAATTTCTTAAAGACTCAAGGCATTGAAATCTGGAAATCAGTAATTGTTGATAGCATGATGGATGGAGAATCCAAGGAGTACAATGAAAAAGCAATGAAGGTAATCTTGAATGGGCTACCTGATTCTATAAAGAACAATTTGAGAACATTTTCATCAACAAAGGGTATATGGGACAAAATTCATGACCTTCACTCAAAAGGAGCATTGACCATGACCATCAGTCAAGAAGATGATGGAAGCCAAGAATAAAATATAGAACCCATCATAGAAGTTGAAAATGAGAATTATGACATCAAGGCTAAAGAAGATCAAGAAGATGAAGAGAATGAAAAATATTTTGTAGAATATCTCCTCACTCAACTTACAACTTCCATGGAAGATATTATCAATTTGAAAAAGGAAAACAAGGAACTCAAGGAGAAAGCACTAGCTGGTGACCAAGACCAAACAAGGAAGAAAGTTGACCTTGTCCAGCTTCAAATACATGAAATGGATGAAGAGCTTGTCAAGCTTAAGAAGGAATTTCTTCAAAGAAAAAGAAAGTAGCATGAAGAAGTCATATCCATGAGAAATCAATTGGATAAAGCAAAGAAACAGGAAGATACCTTGTCAAGTCAACTTGAACAAAGGCACAAGTGCTTGAACAAGCTTGAAAAATAGATTGGTTAGTATAAGGTAGAGGTCTCCTCTCTCAAATCTCAACTACAAGAAGCAATAAAGTTAGCACAAGGAGCTGAGAAGACAATAGAAGCATTGGCAATCATAGAAGAATAGGTTGATGAAGTAGAAAAGGAGAGAAACACCATGATATGTCAACTAAAAGCAAAGGATGAGGAAATTTTCAAATTAAAATCTAATGCCAAACTTCTCAAGGCCAAAACATGTAAAGCTACAAGGATCAAGGAAGAAATGGAGAGTAGACTAGCAAAGGAAAATGAAGAAATATTCAAAATTAAGTCAGATATCATCTCCCTTAAAATAGAAGAAAATGAAGCTACTCATATCAAGGAAGAAACTGAGAAACAACTTGCTAAGAAGAATATTGAGTGTGAAATATTGGAAGAAGAGATTGTCTTCCTCAAGAAATAGGTTGAAGGGATGAACAAAACCTTGAAGAGCTCTCAAGCCTTGGATGACATCCTCAGCCATCAAAAATTTCCATTTGATAAATCAGGTCTCGGGTGTTCAGGTGAATCCTCAAAAAAGAATGATAATGCTTCAAACAAAAGGGATGTGAATAAGCTAGAAAGAAATGGTGATGCTCCCAGTTCCAACACAGGGAAGGAGAAAAATCAAAGAAACAATGGAAGAAATCTTGCTCCAAGAAGAAATGTAGATAATGTCAAGGATGCTAGAAGTAATGGTTATCATTAAAGGATCTCAAGACAGAAAGACTTTAGAAGTACATGAAGGAAATATCCATATCCCAGGTACCAAAGTTTATTTCTTGGTTATTGTTATTCTTGTACAAAATTTGGTCACATGGCAAAATATTGTAAAGAATATCATAAATATAGATGTTATGGTCCCCAACCATATCATAAAGATAGATCTAATGGTCCCCAACAATCTCTAAGGAACAATTTTGCAGGAAGAAATCATGAATTCTTATTCATGAACAATGTATAATGCTTCAAGTGCCATAACATTGGTCATATGGCACGTGATTGTAACTTAACTTGGGCTCTTACACAAGCTAGAATCATGCAAAAGAAGAAAGTTACACAAGTATGGAGGAGGCAAATACAATCCAAAAGTCCCTTGAACTCTCCAACCACCAACACATGTTGTTGACCTGATCTTTGACAATCTGAGCATTTGATAGGAAGATTCTGCCAAAAGAAATGATGCATACAGTTAGGGGGTGCCTGTGATTCTTGACCATTATTGCAGAAGCTATTAGTGAAAGGGTCCTTATGAAATCCTTGTTGAGCTATGTTAACAATCATTCATTGATAAAGATCATTTCTCAGGAGAAATCCATTGAAGAACTTGATCTCTTAACTATTCTTTGGACTGGTGTTGAAGATGGTTTCCACTTTATCACTAAGTAGAAATTGGAACAATAGAGAATGCCATCTAATACTAGAGAAATAAGGTAAATAACCATGTTGTTGTTATTACAGAAGTTTCTGTCTTGACTCAGGGATTGAATGTGAGAACAGGGAAATTATGGACACAAATAAAGGCAACCTTCAAACAAACAAATACATCTGGGAATGAAGTATGAAGCAAGAGTAGTTGGAAGCATCTAACAAAATTGAAGCATTGTTGAAGCCACTATAAAGTAGTTCTAAGACATGAAGAGGGGATAATATGCTAGTTGCATCAATCCTTCTATCTTGAGTAAAAAGTAGAGAACTATGACAGGGGGAATAACCGACCCATGAAGATCTACTATTCATGAAGAATAATAGCAGTTCAACAAGGGGAGTCCTTGTGCACTCCTTTTCCATTGATGTCAAAGGGGGAGAGAAGAAGAATATTGCCATCAATAACAAAGGGGGATATTGTTAATCTAGGTTTTCATTGATGTAAATATGGAAATATTCTGAATAGTAAATAATGATTATATGAATCTAAGGAGAAGTAGAGTAGATCTTTGAAGAAACAAGAGCAAGAAGCCATGAGGAGAAACTGGAGGAAAGTGAAGATAGTCAAGCCATTGGAGCGAATATCGGAAGTCATAGGAGCTATCAAAGAAGAGCTATCAAAGCAGAGAAGAGGTATTGGAGCAGTATCAGAAGCCACAGGAAAGCTGAGTTAGTGTAAGAGTGGGAGATTGAGGAGTATCGTATGTAATATATTACAAAGAAGAATTGTAGAGTATCAGAGGAGTCAACAGATGTGCCATATCAAACCAGAGAAGAGCGGAAAGTCAAGGGAGATGAAATGATTAGGTTTTGAGTGAGAAGCGAGAGGTTGAGTGTTAGAGGGGATTTGAGACAGAGGTCAATTTATTACTATCATTGAACCAAGAGGGAAAGACTCGTGCCTGGTGTGGAATCTCGTTACTCTATGTATCTGCGTTCAACAGTTAACGAGGTATTTCTTTGTATTCCCACTGAATGGATCGATGGCGATCCAATATTAGGTGAATGAATCTATATATGAATTTCGTGTGCTAAATGGAGTGTTAGTGTCAGAATTTGCATCCTTCCTCCAGTGATCAAACATGCTCTTACAAGTGATTTTAAGATGTCAAAATCAAATTTTGTCATTTCAGTGAGTCTTCAAGCAAAATTTGGTCACTAGGCATTAGGTATAGGGTTTTCTTTCACTCCTTTCATATTTGCCCAAATGTTAGTCTATGTCATTACTCAGTTGAGTCTATCATCATTCAGAAGGTTTTTATCATCATATCAGGTTCCATTGGGTCATTTTACACCTTGTTCATGCCTCAGTTGCGCCTAGGCAAGGTTCATTTCCCTCTCCTAGGGTTTTGAAGGCAATTTCTCTTGAATGGTCAAATCATTAGCAAAAATTGTATCCAGATGTTCTTACACCTTCCCCTATCCTTCATGTACCTTATTAAACACTTCCCATCACTGAGATCCCCCAAATTCCTCATTTTTGCACAAACCCTAGTTTCTTGCCACAACTTGGCAATTTTCTAGGCTAGACCCGTGTTTTTCCCTTTTGGACTCCTTCCCCTCACTCGATCTCTGAGATTCCACTTTCCCCTACTTCCTAACATCCCTCCCTACTTCCAAAAAGTTCCCCAAGAAATTATGATCCCCTTATCCCCTTCATTTCACTTCAATTCGACAAAATCCCTTGTTTCACACATCGGGATAAGTTTCACTCAAGAGATGTTCCAGAGTAATCAAAGATGAATTGTGAAAAACTGAGGGAGGTTGTTGTCCACAACAGGCCGTGGAAGAAAAACTTCCTTCACTTTTTACACAGGTGTCATGGTTTTAGAGAAATGTCAAAAATACCATTGCCTTAGGAGAATTGAATGCACCTCTAAAGTGACCTTGTGAAAATCAAGATTTCTCCTAGCTTGGTTGGCCAAATGACTTTCTTGATGAGTCAAATGATAAGCAGACACAATTATATTACTAATGAGCTATCATGAGCTTAATTTGGAGTTGAGAAAGCCTTTCAAACGTTGACTGCAACAGCACTCTGCCTTGAGGCAGCCTCATTTGGCACATTTTGACCAGTCTTGAGAGATTTGATTTTTGACAGGGAAAATGAACTTTAAATTGCAAAATTAAAATTGGTTTGGAAAGCAGACTCAAATACCTTTCCAAAAAGATATCCAGCGCCCAATTTAGACACCGGGAAGGGGCTCCAAAAGTCTCCTTCCAAAAGGTGGTATGCACAGGCTCTATGCGTTGCACCTCAAGCCCAATGCGTCGTGCCTTCCCTATGCTTCGCGCCAGTGTATTTTTGCGCTAAGAAATGAAGCTCTGTGAGTTGCGCTTCCTTGTGCACCACGCCAGTTGCCCAATGCGCCGCGCCACCAAAAACTTCACAAACTTGCTCCAAATCACTCAAAATGAGTGGGTCTTCACTTGTACAAGTAAGATGGGTTTCCATCATTGCTTTTCATACAAGACTAATGCTTGTTTGATGGTGGTTGTCTTATGGTGTTCGATAGAAAAATCAAACCCTAATAAGGAAAACGGTGTTAGGGTTTTTTATTAACTGTTTGGCTGCCAAGTTACTACTCCCACCTCACATTCCCTTGCCCCATTTTTTCCTTGATTTCCCTATTTCCTAAAGTCACCCACTCTTATATTCATTAGTTTCATATCCCTTACCCCCAATTCCTATTTTACAAAGTCCCAAACCCAAACCCTAGTCCATATACTATACCCTATCCCGACAGTCTCTCATTTCCCTTTGGCACACATTCAGCATTAAAACAAGACACCAGGTTCTCATTTTTCATTCTCAACAAACCAAACGTACACTTGGCATAGAATTTCAACACCATGGAGGCAGACACTGACACATCATACAACCAAGACAGAGATTGGACCACTGAATTGCATACACCAGGAGGACACTGAAGCGCCGTGAAACACCTGATCCACTCCGGGTTTTGGCCGAGACTTCCTTGGCTGGGCATGATACATGATGGAGGATCTTTGTTCCGAATTTGATCATTTTTGGAGAAATTTTTGTCGTTTTGAAAAATTTTGGTTTAAAAACAGGTTTTTCAGCTCAACACGTAGCGCGTCGACGCGCGCGCTTATGATTGGGACACTTGCTGGAGGAAAACTTTATAGTTTTGGATTTTTCATGGTATGTTATGCTGCTCTTGAATGGCCATGGCATTTCATCAAGTTATGGATGATCAACAGGGACAAAAACACCATGAAAATCACCTTTCTGCCACCTTTTGCACCAGTAGGAAGCACTTGTGGGAGAATGAAGTTTTGGAGGGGCAAATGAGCTCTAAATTGGGACATTCCACTTGGGCTGGATAGTAGACATCTAGGGTTTTCCAACCCGCTATTGTGAGCTTGATTTTGATGTCAGGAAGTTCCCCAAAAGTAGGCTGAAAGGCACGTGGCGCATAGAGCTCACGCGCGCGGCGCATAGAGATTTTTGGTCAATTTTTCACCTTCCAGCTCAGAATTTCGGCTAGTTATGACCAGTTTCACCTCTTGATGTGATTTTTGACCCAGCTTGATGTAATTTGATGTACATGATGTAACTTTGGCACTTAGTTACATATTCTATATGATTCATTTACAAAATAACAAAAATTTAATGTAATGAATCAGTTTCCCTTGTTTTAGAGATAGGTTGTTTGGATGCCTAGTTTTCAATTATGTGTTTGGAATTAGTTCAAACTGCTCCTAAAAGGAGGAGCTCGACACCTAGAGGTGTGGGAAGGGGTAAGGATGGTCTATATGATGTAATTTCTCAATCATTTTCATAGGTTGGAGAGGTTGGACACTTGGGATTGCTTTGGCATACTATTGTACATATTTTCTCTCCATTTTTGGTTAAGGAAAGACCAGGGTTTTGTAACATTGTTTGGGATCCATGCGGCTTTATGTTTGATGGTGTGTTTCTTTCAGTAATTTTAAGTTGTTATGTGTATCATTTTCCTTCTTTCATCTTCTACAATTGAACAAATGAAGTGTTAAGGTAGAATCCATCGATGGTTATGCTCTGCCTTTAAGTTTGTTTGATTTTCCATGTTTTCATTTGTTTAAGGAGAATCCTTGAAATCTTCTTGCTCTCCTTAGCTTATCACCAGTCTGATCTACCCATTCATTCCCTTTGAAAGCATCAAGATGATCGCCTACCTTGCCCCAAATAGACCGCTGCAAAAAATTGTGCCTCATCCCCAAGCCCAAATTTGCCTTTCCTTGTTTCAACACAAAAAATCCTAGAAACTCAAATCAAACCTTTGTACTGCATATCTAGCCTAAAATTAGCTTTTGTTTTAGTCATCTTGAGCCTCATCGATTATCTTTGCCGAGATTGACCTAGAGAGAGCCCTCTCCTCTCCTCGTAGGGCTAGCTACGAGGCTGAGCATGGTTTGATGTAGCCTTGAGTTTTACCTTATTTCAGCCTAAGGTAGATTTGGGTCCTAACATAGTGGCGACCATACTGGGGAAGAACTGGTTTGCTTTCTAGTGTTATTTGATTTATAGCTACAGACAAAGTCTGAAGTCATGCCAGGTAGCCTTCGAACCGCACATTCCTCTGCGAATGCATAGTAGATAAATGATGCTTGAGTCGATCTCCGGTCTAGCTTGTAATCGCAACACTTAACTTATAAATTTCCCCAGTACATGTATCGAGTTCAGATCTGATTGTTGATGGTGGACAACGATCAGACACTGGCAAGGCTGAAATCATTCACCTGGCGAATCTAAATCATTTTCAAGATCAGATCCAAAGACTCCACTGGAGGATGATCCCGACCAGCAAAAACATGAAAGGACAACATGGACAGATCAAGTATTCAAGTTGGAATTTCATCGAAGACATTTTGTTCTTTGTCATAAATTATTTCTTCCCTTTTCCCAAGAATGTCAAGAAGGCTTTGCAAAGTATACTGTATTTGAGAAGAGATCCTCGGCCTGTAGTTGATTCTTTCCCTTTGAAGATTGTGAATACTAAATATTTGCATACCTTTGAGCTTGATCAAGACCTTTCTTCTAAATTTTGTGATGACCATCTTCAAATTGATGAGCCCCAAGAGACCAAGACCAATTCTATACCTGCTGTACATACCCCTACACCTTGTAAAATTCCAGATCAGTATAAACCTCTTGTTTTACCTTATGTTCTCCATGCTTTCCCCAAAAACTATGATCTATACTTGCCGAGGTTCGATGGTGAAAGTAAGAATGTCAACGCTGAGAAACATGTGCAGAATTTTGAGTCTTTTCTAGATCTTTTTGAAGTGAATGCAGAAGATGTCAGTATAAGGCTTTTTGCTCTTTCTTTGCAAGGCAAAGTGAAGAGTTGGTTCAGAACCCTCCCTGATGCGAGTATCTCAGATTTTTGGTAGTTCGTCAAAGTTTTTCTCGACATGTGGATGATCGGGCAGAACCTTTTCCTTATTATAGAAGAGTATAACCAACTGAAAAGACTACCAGGGGAGACAATACAACAGTTTTCGACCAGATTTAACCAAGTTTATTATTCGATCTTGATTCATATAAGGCCTCCTCCTAGATCTGCTCTCTTGCACTATCCAAGTGCCTTTGATCCAGAAATGGAGTTTCAGCTGAGAGAAAGGAATATTGCAACACTTCACGAGATGCAGAACAGTGCAGTAAATGTAGAGGCTCACTTGCTGATCTTGAGGGCAAGGTTTAAGGAAGAAGAAAAGAAGAATATTTCAAAGCAGCTGACACTTTCAGAGGAAAATCTTGATCTTTTCGTAAATGTAGTAGAAGAGATGGTGCGGAAAATGACTGCAAAAAATTAAAGTGACATTCAAGAACAAGCGGCTGACCCAAAACATTTTGTTGCTAATCCCAGTTGTCATAGTGATTGTTTTATAGATAATTGTGAAGAAGAGAGAGTTGTTGATATGATGTGTATGTTTGATGATGAATTGCCTCAGTTTGATCAGTATGATGATGATTATGTTCTCCAAAAAGAAGCTAATCTTGCAGATGAATCAGCAGCTAGTTTGTGCGAGGAGGAAGTTCACTTTCAGCAGCTCGAATACAGTGATCAACCGATGCATATCAGCTATGACAATGATGAGGAAAGTGCATCAAAGTTTGAAGTAAGTGAAGGATCTTTGCCTTTTTGTTTTGATTCGTTTCAGTTCATCAGAGATAACTACCATGCAATCAGAAATCAAATGTCAACAAGTCTTGATTTGAATCATCTTGAGAGCAATCAAAATTTTGTTCAAGACTTCTCATATTCAGATTTGCAACCCCCGAAAGCCATTGATTGTCAAGTTGCAGCTGAAGACTTGGAAATGGACACACATGGTTTAATGATTCAAGGTGACTCCTTACCATTCTGTTTTGAATCATTTCAGTTTTTCAAGGGTAGATTGCATAGTAAATTTTCAAATGAACAACCTATAACAAATCAACAATCTCACAGTGTTAATGTTGAGGATGAGACAAATAAAAAAATTCTTGAGCAGTCTGTAGCATCAGATTTGCAGCCACTAAATGAAATTGAAGGGCAGATTACAGATGAAGGTGTGGAAGATGAAATGCATGATTTGATGATGTAGGAAGATTCTATACCCTTTTCTTTCAAAACATTTCAGTTTATAAGGAAAAATCTTCATAAAATCTCTCAAGAAAAAGATGAACAGCTAGAAGGATGTCATACATTTTCAATGGATACATTACAATAGTCTTCTCAAGTTTTTGATGATCCTATTGCATGTGTGTTCGATGATGTTTGCTGTAAAAGTTTTCCTTCATTAGCTAACCATGTGCCGGAAAAGAATATTGATGATAATCTTCTTCAAAGGTCGCCTTCATTCTCTTGTTTAACAGATTTTTCATTACAAAGCCCTCATCAAGGTTTGTTGTCATATGAGGAGATTGATGAAGGAGACTTTTGTTCTATTTGTAATCAACAACGGAGTTTGGTTTTTCATGAATTTCAGGATCCTTTTGATAGCTTGCTGCAATCACCAAAGAAACACAACATAGATGTGAGGGAAGTCTTGATATCCAGCTATGAAGATTACTTGGACCAGAGCTATGTTTATGAAGATCCTTTCACAGTATTCTTGCAGTCATCCAGTCAATTTGTGCTTTGCAAGTTTATCAGTAGTCAGCTTGAGTTCAAATTTCTGTGGGAGTTGCCTTTCGATTCTTTCATTTTCCTGTGCATCAGAAAGCATGTGGGAAGAAATCAAACAGCAGCCAGGATTCTTAATTGGTTGCATTGGTTGGTTCATTTCACTTGATCAAGTGATAAATTGTTAGAGTAGGTTTTGATGAATAAGCTCCACTTTGAGCATCATTTCCAGTTTTTCGGTTATGTTTAAGTATCGAGTCAGTTATTAGTTGAGTGAGAGTCAATTTGTGTCGTCGCGTCATCAGTTTTTAGTCATGCATTTCAGTTTGAGTTTTTGACTCCATTTCCCAATGGATAAGGCGTTGTTCTACTCTCCCAAAGATCTGTCGTTCTTGGCACCTCCAAGGAGCTACCATCCCCATTGGAGCCAATGTTAGTGTCAGTCTTTGCAGCCTTCCTCTAGTGATCAAACATGCTCTTACAAGTGATTTAAAGGTGTCAAAATCAAATTTTTTTCATTTCAGTGAGTCTTCAAGCAAAATTTGGTCACTAGGCATTAGGTCTAGGGTTTGCTTTCACTCCTTTCAAAGTTGCCCGAATGTCAGTCTATGTCACTATTCAGCTGAGTCTATCATCATTCAGAAGGTTTTTATCATCATGTCAGGTTCCATTGGGTCATTTTAAACTTCGTTCATGCCTCAGTTGTGCCTAGGCAAGGTTCATTTCCCTCTCCTAGGGTTTTGAAGGCAATTTCTCTTGAATGGTCAAATAATTAGCAAAACTTGTATCTAGATGTTCATACACCTTCCCCTATCCTTCATGTACCTTATTAAACACTTCCCATCACTGAGATCCCCCAAATTCCTCATTTTTGCACAAACCCTACTTTCTTACCACAACTTGGCAATTTTCTAGGCTAGGCCTGTGTTTTGCCCTTTCGGACCCCTTCCCCTCACTCAATCTATGAGATTCCACTTTCCCTTGCTTCCTAACATCCCTCCCTACTTCCAAAAATTTCCCCAAGAAATTAGAAGCCCCTTATCCCCTTCATTTTGCTTCATTTCGACAAAATCCCTTGTTTCACACATCAGGATAAGTTTCACTCAAAAGTTGTTCCAGAGCAATAAAAGATTAATTTTGAAAAACTGAGAGATTTTTTTGTCAAAAACAGACCAAGGAAGAAAAACCTCCTTCACTTTTTACACAGGTGTCATGGTTTTATAGAAATGTCAAAAATATCGTTGCCTCAGGAGAATTGAATGCACCTCTGAAGTGACCTTGGGAAAATCAAGATTTCTCCTAGCTTTGTTGGCCAAATGACTTTCTGGATGAGTCAAATGATAAGTAGACACAAATATATTTCTCATGAGCTATCATGAGCTTAATTTGGAGTTGAGAAAGCCTTTCAAAAGCTGACTGCAACAACACTCTGCCTTGAGGCAGCCTCATTTGGCACATTTTGACCAGTCTGGAGATTTGATTTTTGACAGGGCAAATCAACTCCAAATTGGAAAGTTCAAATTGGGTTGGATAGCAGACTCAAAGGCCTTTCCAACGAGCTATCCCTTGCCCAATTTGAGAACTAGCAAAGGCCTCCAAAAGTCTCTTGACAAAAGGCACTACACACAGGCTCTACACGCTGCGCCTCAAGCTCAGTGTGCCACGCCTTCCCTGTGCACCGTGCCAGTGTATTTTTGTACTGAGAAATGAATCTCTATGCACCGCATCTTCCCTATGCACCACGCCAATTTCCCAATGCGCCGCACCACCAACAACTTCACAAAATTGCTCTAAATCACTCAAAATGTGTGGGTCTTCACTTGTACAAGTAAGATGGGTCTCCATCATTGCTTTTCATCCAAGATTAGTGCTTGTTTGATGGTGGTTGTCTTATGGTGTTGGATAGAAAAATCAAACCCTACCAAGGAAAATGGTGTTAGGGTTTTGTATTAACTGTTTGGCTTCCAAGTTACTACTCCCAACTCACATTCCCTTACCCCATGTTTTCCTTGATTTCCCTATTTCCTAAAGTCACCCACTCTTATATTAATTAGTTTCATATCCCATACCCCCAATTCCTATTTTAAAAAGTCCCAAACCAAAACCCTAGTCCATATACAATACCCTATCCCAACAGTCTCTCATTTCCCTTTTGCACACATTTGGCATTGAAAAAAGACACTAGGCTCTCATTTTTCATTCTCAACAAACCAAACATACACTTGGCATAGACTTTCAACACCATGGAGGCAGACATCGTCACATCATACAACCAAGATAGAGATTGCACCACTGAATTACATACACCAGGAGGACACTGAAGCGTCGTGAAACACCTGATCCACTCCGGATTTTGGCCGAGGCTTCATTGGCTGGGCATGATACATAATGGAGGATCTTCGTTCCGAATTTGAGCAATTTCGGAGAAATTTTTGTCATTTTGAAAATTTTCGGCTTAAAAACAGGTTTTTCAGCTCAACGCGTAGCGCGTCGACGTGCGCGCTTATGATTGGGACACTTGCTGGAGGAAAACTTTGTATTTTTGGATTTGTCATGGTAAGTTATGGATGCTCTAGTATGGCCAAGGCATCTCATCAAGTTCTGGATGATCAAAACGGCCAAAAACACCAGGAAAATCACCTTTCTGTCACCTTTTGCACCAACAGGAAGCACTTGTGGGAGAATGAAGTTTTGGAGGGGCAAATGAGCTCCAAATTGGGAAATTCCACTTGGGCTAGATAATAGACATCCAGGGCTTTCCAACCAGCTATTGTGAGCTTGATTGTGATGTTGGGAAGTGCCCCAAAAGTAGGCTGAAAGGAGAGTGACACATAGAGCTCAGGCACACGACGCATAGAGATTTTTGGTCAAATTTTCACCTTCCAGCTCAGAATTTCGGCCAGTTATGACCCGTTTCACCTCTTGATGTGATTTTTGACCCAGATTGATGTAATTTGATGTACATGATATAACTTTGGCACTTATTTACCTATTCTAGATGATTCATTTACAAAATAGCAAAAATTTAATGGAATGAATCAGTTTCCTTTCTTTTAGAGATAGGTTGTTTGGATGCCTAGTTTTCAACTCTATGTTTGGAATTAGTTCAAACTGCTCCTAGAAGAAGGAGTTAGACTCCTAGAGGTGTGGGAAGGGGTTTGGATGGTCTATATGATGTAATTTCTCAATCATTTTCAGAGGTTGGAGAGGTTGGACACTTGGGATTGCTTTGGCATACTACTGTACATATTTTCTCTGCATTTTTGGTTAAGGAAAGACCAGGGTTCTTCAGCACTGTTTGGGATCCATGTGGCTTTATGTTTCAATGGTGTGCTTATTTTAGTAATTGTAAGTTGTTATGTGTACCATTTTCCTTCTTTCATCTTCTACAATTGAACAAATGAACTGTTAAGGTAGAATCAATTGATGGTTATGCTCTGCCTTCAAGTTTGTTTGATCTTCCATGTTTTCATATATTTAAGGAGAATCCTTGAAAGCTTCTTTCTCTCCTTAGCTCCTCACCAGTCTGATCTACCCATTCATTCCCTTTGAAAGCATCAAGACGATTGCCTACCTTGCCCCAAATAGACCTCTGCAAAAAACTGTGCCTCATCACAAGCCCAAATTTTCCTTTCCTTGTTTCAACACAAAAACTCCTAAAAACTCAAATCAAACATTTGTACTACATATCTAGCCTAAAATTAGCTTTTGTTTTAGTCATCTCGAGCCTCATCGATTATCTTTGCCGAGATTGAGTCGGAGAGAGCCCTCTCCTGTCCTCGTAGGGCTAGCTACAAGGCTGAGCGTCATTTGATGTAGCCTTGAGTTTTACCTTATTTCAACATAAGGTAGATTTGAGTGCTAACACGCAGTGTGGCAGAAACTGTTGTTTTATCACAGAGTCCATCAAAAGCAAGTGAGATTAAGTTAAGGAGGAAACAGACGGAGAGTGCACAAGATCTGTTGGATCTCAAAGATCAACAGTCCTTGCATGTGGAAGAGCGCAGAGGATAATCAGTGAAGAAGTGGTTTCTCAAAACCCTACGTGGTATTTCAGGTAGACAAAAAGCTGTAAGTTGTATTGAAGGGTAGTCATCCGATTCCATTAACCATTCGACATGTAGCAGCCGAGGAGAGAGAAAAACAGCTTTATCAGGTGGGTATTCTCTATGCTTGTGTCTCACCCGAAATCATTTTGGATTATCATATCAAGTAGATCGAGATCAACGGTCATAAAATGTTGTACAAGTTGATTGATCGGGAAAAGGCATCAACCATTAATCTGATGGAAGGAGATCAATGGTGGAGTTCAATCGGATTGATTAGTGATCAGGCTAAGCAACAACCATCGAATTGAGTGCTAGATCGACGGTCACGATTTAATTTCTAATTGCAGAGGTGAAGGGCTGATTAGAGATCGGAATGCACTGCAGAGATGTCTTTGATGTGTGGACCCAACAATTTATGAATGCAGACCTGATAGCTCCATAAAATATACCTTTATGTAATATGTGTCCAGGTATTGGGGAAGTCACACAATTAATAAGGGTTGTCATTGTCAGACCACTGATTGCGATTGAGATAGTGACATGGCATGTGGGACCTCTCTATTGGTATAAGCCTCTCAAATGAAATCCTTTGTAAATAATGATTGAGTCGTTGTATAAATATTAAAGAAAAAAGGGCCTCTCTAATATTTTTTAATATGCAACATTTCTTTGTAATTCAGCCTCTCTTCTGAATCTATTTGTCCTGTGAGTATTGGAACACTCAAATAGATAGAGGAATCCATGGATCAGGAAGCCAAAGAATCAAGCGAGGATAGATGGATGAGCGTTGAGGAAGCTAAAATGACAGGAGGTGGGAAGCCAAAAGGTCAAGCAAGCAAAGAGGAAGTAGAAGTTCAAGCAAGCGAAAGAGAAGCCAAAGGTCAGGCATATCAGTATAAGAAAATAGAGAATTGCCTTTATGAGTGGTTGGTGAACTGGAAGAAACAAGGAAGTCAACGGTCCTGCAAGATAGAAAGAGGTCAAAGGTCCAGCAAAACAGAAGGAAGATGAAGGTCCAGCTGGAAATGAGGTAGTTGAATGACGAGCAACTCTGTTGATCGTGTTACCCTGTGAAAGACTCAGACCTATGATGAATTAATTAGGTGCATAATGCATACTAAAGAACAATTATGTGATATAATAAATAAAGTTTCATTTGATATCGCTTGAAGGGAATAGTAGCTATCACCAATATTGAAGCATATGTGAATGTATTTCTCGAAAGTAAGAGATTGCAATGCAAGAATAGTGCACAGTAGTCACGCTTGAAGCATTCACCATGACAGTGAGAACAGAGGTTTGAAACAGAGAGTTGGTTCTTGTGCAGAGCTTAGTGCAACTAATAGTAGACTCACTAAAGTTGTGTGGAGACATTATCAAAGATCATGATGGCTATTTGATATCATCATGAGATAACTTTTGCAAACTCTGTGTGGACAGTATGAAGAGTTGTAAAGAATTCTTCATATGAAGACTGGTTGCCATTGATGTTATAGCATGGAGACTACAGTGAAGCTGTAAATGGACAGAATTCAGTAAAGAAGAGTTTAGGTAGCATAACATTACTATCAAACATGCCTTGACAGCAGAGGGTTGGAGCCCTTAGGGTTGGTGCCTCAGAATTTGGAAGGATTGGTTTCCTTGGAATTGGTGCTCCTACATCCAAGGTTGGTGACTTGACAGCAGAGGGTTGGAGCCCTTGAGGTTGGTGCCTCATAATTGGAAGGAGTGGTGTCCTGGGAGTTGGTGCTCCTAAGTCCAATTTTGGTGCCTTGACAAAACAAAGTTGGTGCTCTGGAGATCGGAGCCTCACAAAAGTCCAAGTTGGTGCTTGGCAACAGATTGGAACCATATATATTTTGTATCTATTTTATTGCAAAGATTATATTAATAAAATAATTTATTCTTGTTGTTCATATTGTGTTCTGAATATAAATGTTTTAACTAGTAAAATAACAGTTGAAAAGAAATACTGATTCACCTCCCCTCTCAGTATTTCCAATAGGTGTGTTTTGATTACAGGGCTGAAAACTCGTTCCTATTTTAAAGGTAGTAAATTTGTTATCTGTGACTAGAAATTGAATTCAAGCCTGCAATGTTTTAGGTGCTTTTGAATCACTCCCTGTAATTATCCAATTGCATGTACGCATGTGAGAATCACTCCCTGTAAATATGTAGAAATTGGTAGGTGTTGTACATAATTCAGATATTTGAATATGTATTTCAAAAAAGGACAAACCATTTTACAATATATTGATTCTTTCTAATTTTTTCTTCCTACTTATTTTACAAAGAAGGCATTGGGTAATTGCATCATAGCAATAGAGTTTGAGTTGTATTTCAATGACTTGGAAAACACTATCAAATATTATTTTAACTTAGCATTATAATATTTTAAACTCATTTTTTTAAAACTCATCTGACATGGACTCAGACAAACTTGTCCAACTTGACTAAGATGGCCATCTAGGATACTGATTCGTCCTTCAAACGAGATTGGGGACTAGTTTGGTATTGAATCACTTGGTTTGGTGTATTGAGTTTTAACTGATCATGGTGTGATTATTCACAAGAATGATGATCATTTAAAATCAACATAGCTAATTTCCATTCACTGGTCAAAAATAACAAATATCAATTTTTCTTTACTTTTGTGGAGCTCTTAATGATGGACAAAGCTCAAAATTTTTGTAGCTTAAACATTGGTATGCTAGTATTTTATATATACTTGGCACAATAGATGATCTAAAAGCTCTTATTCATCTGAATAAAGTGGTTGATGTACTCCATGAGTTAGACACAAGCTCATTTTTAAAGCAATTTTCCATGCATAATTTTCATACATCATATTTCAAGACTTCATGCTTGTGGGATAGATCCCAAGAGTAATCTGATTCGAATAAAGTTGTGACAACATGTTTCATTGGGTAAAAGTTTGAAGAATCTGTTAGACATGTATGAACTTAATGTTAGTTCATAATTGAAGAAAGAGACTATGTTCATGCAGGATGGATTGTGTTAATGTGGGTTTCAACAAGATTAATACATGCAATTACCAATTATCCAAAGTCCCAAAATTCAAATTGAAATACAATTTCCTTTGTAGATTACTCATGAAATAACACCATTGCTCAAATTGATTTGCTTTGAAGTTCACGGATAGGATTGATAAAAGGCATGTTTGGCAATTGCAAGGCACGAGTTTGTGTTGGCATAACTATTCAAGTTAAATATTTTGAATGTTCATTCTGACATATTTGTAAATTTAAGGTGGCATTTTATTTTGGATATAAACTAAACTATATTGATAAGAAAGGAGTGGATCATTTTTCTGTGTTAATGATATTGTTTGGAAAGTAAATAAGACCATATAAACTTTCATTAAATGCATTCCTTAAATGTGAGCTTAAATGGTTATTCAACTTGATATGGAGATAACATAAATATTTATGAATTGGTTATGATTTCATATTATAAAAATATTCATCAAATGCACGCCTCAAAGGCGAGCTTAGATGGTTATTCAACCCTATGTGTAGATAAGATAATTATTTATGAACTAGTTATTATTTCATATTTCATGTGCATGGTATCCATAAATGGAGTTTGTTGATTTAAGGGAAGTATGTACACTAAGATGGAGTTCGATGTGGGGTAATTTAGATCATTAAATAAGGTGTTTGGTCACTGGTGACTCAATCATTTTCATCCTCTTGTCTACAAAATTTTTCCTCCCTCTCCTTTGTAGTATAGCAGTTAAATATTAAGCATGTGATGTGATTATTATGATCATTCAAACTATATACTTCCTTCCACATTCTCCCACTCATCCTTTTGGCGTTCCTTTGCACCTCTTGGTGCAATTTCTAGTTGTGTTAACAATAACAAAAAAAATTATATCTTATACAATAGAATATGATTGTGTGTGTTTTTATTAGCAAAGAAAAAATTGAGCATATTTCTATTTTATTAGAAAAAAATTACGCATAGTAGATACTTATAGCATTCATAAGGAATTGAGGTCGTTATATTCTTGTTGCAAATTTCTATCTCAATATTTAAAATTCCAGCAAAAAGATTAATAAGGCCATAACACTTTATAAAATGGATTTCAAACATATAATATTTTAAATATTTATAATTAAATTATACCACAATCAAGTTTTAATTATTTCCAATAAGAAATTGAATTACTTTATCGTCACCTAGAATAGAGTATTCTCACAAAGGTCTATGTAGATATGACATCCTATTCGCTCAATATTGATTATTGCCAAAAATATTTGGAGTTTTACTCTTCACCTAGCCATAGACCTTGTTGCTCCATATATTTCAATAACAAGTTATGCATGAGCCATCAATCCATTACTATGTTGTCTCTTCTTATCCTTGTCCTCAATTACATAAGCAAATGTGATGTCATCTTCTCCTTCTTCTCCTTCTTGATAGAGAATACATCGATGCTAAGGAACCAAACCCCTATGATCCAACTATCATTATATAATTCTTTATTTCTATTAACATTTTCCTTTCACATAAGCCTAAATTGTTGTTAATTTTTTCTCTCTTATTACATAAGTCATTGTTGTCATTTCCGTCATCATCATCATCATGATTTTTGTTGGAAATAATACTGAGAGGGGAGGGTGAATTAGTATTATCTCATCAATAAAAATTTTTCATTTCCATATTCAGATTCATATATGCTACTTCCACAACTTCTTATGATTCAGTTAGTTGATCCTTAATGAGTGCATTAGAACATTATCAACCATATTAACAGTAAACAGGTGCAGTAAAATAGAACAGATCATCACACATAAGCCACACACATGAACACCATGATATAAGGTGGAAACCCAATGTGGGAGAAAACCACCTACTGCAAGTCATCTCAATATTCTTCTTAATAAGAAAATCATTTTACAATATTTATCTATTTGGTGCAGTCTTATACCAGTACGGAGGCTTCTACCTGCAGAGAGCTACAACCCTCTCTCATTTTCTAGCTTCTCCTGGAAGGGAGCTACAAACCCCTTAGCTCTTGTACTAGCTAAGATACTAGTACGTAGGTGCCGGCCTACAATCTTCTCTCCTCTAGGTACCACGTTTCATACATTTTTAGACTGGATACTCCTAAATCACAACACATAATCTGAAAGGCCACGTTTCATCCAATTTTCATACTGAACCCATTAATATCATTGAAGCACATAATCAATCAATCTTCTAAATCACCCAAACACCAAATCAATACATATACAAGGATAGTATATGTGTTAGCACCTAGATCTAGTCCATCAGATCACATAAATATGAGTCATTATGATCCTGATCCAATATTAGTTCTCATCCATCAATACTGAAGCTAAACACAATCAACAAAACTGGATATGCAGAATACTGACACATTTAAACTGTCATCAGAACCCATCAACAACCAGAACCACATGTGACTTCAAATATCATAATGAACCAAACCTGCATACATATGCGCTTACACCAAAGCCAACCCGCATACAGATCTATAGATATTCAAACATGACTTGCAGCGATTTCAAACTTAAGAATCAATATACAGATCTAGAATAAGAAAAATCAAATATATAGAGATATTTCATTTCAAACCATTTGATCCCAATCTATTCTTAGATATTGTTGTCCATCAATCGGTGAGATCCCTTTTTAGCTCAGATCCAGATCTGCACCATAACCCAATCATAGTATTCCAGATCTAGCACTTTATCAGATATTCAATAATTCAGATGATGCTTTGCCAAATGATCTCCTTCCTCTTTTATAGTCTTAGGCCTTTCACAATACCATGGTCCAAACCATAATAACACAATACATGTAACCCAATACTTGGGATCAACACCTTTGGGATGCAATACCACGGACCAAAACCATAGGATCAAAAACTGTTGGACTAATACCATGAACCAACCATGAAAGTGCATGAACTTTTCTCCACATGAAATAAATTTTTCTCTGCATAAAATTCCATGAACTTTTCTCTACATGAAATAAACTTTTCTCTGCATAAAATTCCGTGAACTTTTCTCCACATGAAATAAACTTTTCTTTGCATAAAAGTCTGTGAACTTTTCTCTACATGAAATAAACTTTCCTCTACAAAAAATTCCGTGAACTTTTCTCCACATGAAATAAACTTTGATCTTCATGAAATTGCGTGAACTTTGCTACACTATAATTTATCATCTAAGATGAGTGGGTTTCCATCAAGTACAACATATTTATAATAATTCCAACAATCTCCCCCTTTGGATTTGATGGCAACAACAACCAAATCACTCTCCCCCTTTGACATCAAGGGCAAAGGGCGAACCAAGATATTCTCTTTCCTAGATAAACATTCCACTTTCCATACTCCCCCTGAGTACCTGCTGAAATCTCTAAATGAGCTGCCCCTTTGTATATGCCAAGGTGTACCACTTTGTCCATGCTTCCTCTGAGTACATGCTGAAGTCTCTGCTCTACTGAAGTGTGTTGTTCATGCTCCCCTTGACTATAAGCATGCTCTGCAAAAAGATGTTTTACAAGAAGAACATTACTCTATCATAAATGACCTTCTGATCACGAAGGACTCATACATCCATTTCCCAACCAAGTGGGGATACATCAGAAGTTTACAGATGATAAAGAAGAACATTACATCTTCATCCCAGGCATAGTGGGGAACCCAAGATAGGCCATTACATGACCTTGACACCATAAAAGAGATACATGACATAGAGACGAAATATCTAGAGCCAGACTTATGAAAGTCACCAATAACTAATAGTAGCAGCATCTGACAATCACCATTCAGATCAGCAACCCTGATTTCCTTCTATTCTTTCTCTTCCTTCGTTCCACCTGAAACCAACAACAGCTATGAACTAGAACCA
Organism: Pinus taeda; assembly: GCA_000404065.3. Lineage (NCBI taxonomy): Eukaryota > Viridiplantae > Streptophyta > Pinopsida > Pinales > Pinaceae > Pinus > Pinus taeda. Next base: position 49,634 of record APFE031139011.1, on the reverse strand, counting down.
AAAGCTTCTAAGATAATGCCAACAATGCATCATTAGAAGTTTATCAGCTCCCCCTGAACCTATGCAAGATGGTCTCTGTCAGACCCATATCAGACTATCTTCAACCAGAGCCTGTCCCTACTGATATCCATCAAGCCTCCATATACATGACTGTCTCTGCACAAACCGGCGTATGTACACAGATCCTCCTCAGGCAACTCGCGCACACCCATTTTTTCTGAAATAGACAAGTTTTAACAGCAAGATGATGCATCAACTACTCCCAGCTTTTGTCTGAGGTATTCAAATGTCTCCCTGGGTAGTGGTTTGGTGAGTATATCAGCAACTTGTATTAGTGCATGAATCATCAAGGTATGTCCGTATCAACTCATCCTTTTGAATAGAATTTTGTATATACATAATCATTCTATCATATGTGAGAAACACCATAGCCATCCAGATCTGCATGGACCAAGTATCATCAATTGGGAATATCTGCATCAATCAACATATGTACGAAACAACCTATCATCATATAGGTAAGAACTCATCATCATCATATCTCCAACAATGCAACTTTGAATAATCATCCATGTATCCAGCCAACAATCCTCATCCATATGTGTGCTAAAAACAATAGGAATCCAGCATCATAACTGTAATATATGATCTTTATGCATATGGCGACAACAGCATATGAGTGACTCATCGTCAAGTGAATTCAAGCTATGTACTTCTCCTTATCATTATGAAGATTGCCATGTAAGCACCATTAGAGAATCAACCACAAATCTGATCTAAATATCAACTATGTAACCCTAAGAATCATCTGAACAACTCATAACCATATCATAGCAAGATGAATCATTTATCCATATAAGCATCATCACCAAGGACTATTAACCATAATGCCAACAATGCATTAAAAGCATATGCTCCCCCTAAAGCTGTGCCATCTTGTTTATTGTGAGATTTGATCATGCATATCAACAAGAAGAATCAAGTCATCATCATTATCAAGTTAGAAACAAAACACTTCTAACCATCAAGTCATCTCCACACATCATCAGCAAATTGTAAATCGTGCAAATAAACCAAATCATAATTGATCCTTTTCCTGAACCTGTCCCTACTTTCTCTCCTCAAACAATCATATACGCGACTATGCCATAACCAACTCACGTATATACGTGACTTCTCTCTTTAAGAAACTTGCGTATGAGATTTAGGACACTGAAGTTTTACACTTCCAGCTCCCTCTGATTCTGTTATGTCTGTATGTTGTGTTGTGCCGCCTCTTTCTGACTGTACTTCTTTCTTCCTCCACATCTTCAAGTGTGATGATGATGTTTTCGCCTTTTGGTATGGTGCCCACACTTTGTTCCTACATTCCTTAGCTATATATCCAAGCTTTTTACGTGTGTAACATCTTACATGTCTCATATTTCTTCTATAGCAATCAACAACTCTGTGACCAAACATATTGCAAGCAAAGAAATATCCATTAAAGTACCTTGAATGAGTTTATCTTTCTGCATGATGGTCTTGAAACCTCCTTCTTCTACATTTGGCTGCAACATGCCCAAGATTATGACATACATAACATTCAACATTATTCATAGGAGGAGTAAAATATTTTCTTTGAAGAATTTATTTCCTTGGTTGATGATGAGATTGACATTTCATCTCCTTATTAAGCATTTCAGATTTTGCAGTCGAGTCCCTTGTCTTAATTTGTGAACTAGATTCATCTTCAATAGATTCATGAAAACCAAAACCCGTTTTGATAGCAGGAGACCTTTGACTATTAAGAATATCATCCAAGACCTTAGTACTATCTTGAAATCGTAAAAGCTTATCCTTGTCTTCTAATTTAGCTTTCAAGATATTTACCTCAACCTGAAGTTGTTCCTCCTTTTCCAGACATTGCTTCTTCCAGATTTCTTCAGACTTTCTTCCTTCTTCCAGTTGTTGCCTTAGATTGAGTATCTCCTTTTCTTGTTCTTCATTCAGATCCTACTGCATTTGACGAATTCTGAAGGCACATTCCAGCTGAGATTTCAAACTAATGACTTCATTTTCTTTTTTTTCAATAGCTTGGAGTAGATCTTTATTCCGTTTCTTTGATTCTTCAAGGTCTTCTTTTAGCTAGTGGATCGTGACTTCAAGATTTTCATAGTAACTGGATCTATCTCTGAGTTTCTTGATGGTTGTGCTTCTTTCATTGACTTCATCTCTTAATGATGTTACTTCATCCTACAACTTTTGATATTTGTCCTTGAATAACTTCCTTACATTGTTTCCTTCTTGTAGTTGGGCTTTTAGTTTGGTAGCTTCTTCTTTGAACTCACATTCCCTTTTGTTCAATAGATCTTGTTGATATCTGATTTTGTTTGAAAGCCTTTTAAATTTTGCCTCTATTTGATATCTTTCTTGTTCACCCATAAGAGAAAATTCAGTTGTTTCACTATCACTTTCATCTTTTCCAAATCAATAGATAGCTGGAACATCAGAGGATAGCAAATTCATACCTAATAGTTCATCTTCATTCTGAAATGATTTTGAATCTGATTATGAATCTGAAGGGTTTCTTACACCTAATCCCCAATCGATTCTCCCACTATCATAGTTCTTCTGAGATGTCTTCTTCTACTTATGTGCTTTCTTATTAAGCTTCTTTCCCATTGTTCCAAGGATCTCCTTCAAGCGATCAAGCTTCTACAAAAGGACCTGCTCTGATACCAATTGTTGGAAATAATACTGAGAGGGGGGGTGAATCATTATTATCACATCAATAAAACTTTTTCATTTCCATATTCAGATTCATATATGCTACTTCCACAACTTCTTATGATTCAGTTAGTTGATCCTTAATGAGTGCATTAGAACAACTATATTAACAGTAAACAGGTGCAGTAAAATAGAATAGATCATCACACATAAGCCACACACATGAACACCATGATATAAGGTGGAAACCCAATGTGGTCAAAAACCACTTGCTGCAAGTCATCTCAATATTCTTCTTAATAAGAAAATCCTTTTACGATATTTCTGTACTGGTGCAGTCTTATACTAGTACAGAGGCTTCTACCTGCAAAGAGCTACAACCCTCTCTCGTTTTCCAGCTTCTCCTGGAAGGGAGCTACAACCCCCTTATCTCTTGTACTAGCTAAGATACTAGTACATAGGCGTCGGCCTACAATCTTCTCTCCTCTAGGTACCACGTTTCATACATTTTCAGACTGGATACTCCTCAAGCACAACACATAATCTGAAAGGCGACGTTTCATCCAATTTTCATACTCAACCCATTAATATAATTGAAGCACATAATCAATCAATCTTCTGAATCACCCAAACACCAGATCAATACATATACAAGGATAATAGATGTGTTAGCACCCAGATCTAGTCCATCAAATCACATAAATATGAGTCATTATGATCCTTATCCAATATTAGTTCTCATCCATCAATACTGAAGCTAAACACAATCAACCAAACAGGATATGCAGAATACTGACACCTTTAAACTGTCATTAGAACCCATCAACATCTAGAACCACCTGTCACTTCAAATGTCATAATGAACCAAACCTGCATACATACACGCTTACACCAAAGCCAACCCACGTATAGATCTATAAATATTCAAACATGACTTGCAACGATTTCAAACTTAAGTTATACCCAGATTAGATCATTACAAGCATCAGTATACAGATCTAGAATAAGCATAATCAAATATATAGAGACAGTTCATTTCAAACCATTTGATCCCGATCTATCCTTAGATCTTGTTGTTCATCAACCGATGAGATCCCTCTTTAGCTCAGATCCAGATCTGCACCATAACCCAATCACAGTATTCCAGATCTAGCACTTTATCAGATATTCAATAATTTAGATTATGCTTTTCCAAATTATCTCCTTCCTCTTTTATAGTCTTAGGCCTTTCACAATACCATGGTCCAAAACCATAATAACACAATACCATGAACCCAATACTTGGGATCAACACTTTTGGATGCAATACCACAGACCAAAACCATAGGATCAAAAACTGTTGGACTAATACCATGAACCAACCATGAAAGTGCGTGAGATCAACACTTTTGGATGAAATACCATCGACCAAAACCATAGGATCAAAAACTGTCAGATTAATACCATGAACCAACCATGAAAGTGCGTGAAATTTTCTCCACATGAAATAAATTTTTCTCTACATAAAAGTCCGTGAACATTTCTCTACATGAAATAAACTTTTCTTTGCATAAAATTCCATGAACTTTTCTCCACATGAAATAAACTTTTCTTTTCATAAAAGTCCGTGAACTTTTCTCTACATGAAATAAACTTTTCTCTGCATAAAATTCCGTGTACATTTCTCCACATGAAATAAACTTTTCTTTGCATAAAAGTCCGTGAGCTTTTCTCTACATGAAATAAACTTTTCTCTACATAAAATTCTGTTAAATTTTCTCCACATGAAATAAACTTTTATCTTCATGAAAGTGCGTGAACTTTGCTGCACTATAATCTATCATCTGAGATGAGTGGGTTGCCATCAAGTAAAACATATGTATCATAATGACAACAATTTTTTATTTCCTTTCTATTCTACTTTGAAATTTGTTTCTATATTTTTTTTATTATTATATTACTTAATATTATTTGGGAACTAAGGCTCCTATTTTGTTGGTATATAAAGCTCCCTCTCAAGAGAGCACCACATCACTTTCTCCTCATCAAACTTTACATCCCTTCACACAACTGTCATTTTGAGGGATGGCAAGTACACACGGTAGTTGCAGGAAGTTTCTCTATAACCCACAAATACCCCCAATTCTATGGTCGGCTCAAGATTATTCCTTAATTATTTGGAGACATGGTAGTAAAAAAAGGCTCCAAAAATCCTGAGGTGTGACACATCTGACTTTCTACTCGAGAAATCCTCCTCCAAGGTAACCATGCCAAGAATTCGATGAGGACTCTGGTTCTTCAAACAGATTGTTGTGTTGCATGCCTCAACCTAAAAATGCAGTGGTAGGCCTTGGTCATACAACATCACCCTCGCTTCTCCCACAATGCTATGGTTATTTCTCTCAGCCACCCCATTCTGCTATGGGTTGTGGGGTGTTGTCAACTCTCATCGAATGCCTTCTTTCATACATAAATTTTTAAATTCATTCAACACATATTCACCTGCATTATTGCTCATGAGAGACTTCACCTTCGTTTTGGTTTCTTTCTCAACCAATGCCTTGAATTCTATGAACTTGGAGAATGTATGATGTTTCTTCAACATGAAGAAGATCCAGTACTTTCGTGAGAAGTCATCAATAAAAATGAAAAAATATTTGTGTCTAGCAGTGGAAGCTGTCAAGAAAGGTCCATAGACATTAGAGTGGATCCTTTATAAGACTCCAAGTGCTTGTTGTCCTGATCATGGACTGTGGATTCTATGTGCTTCCCCAAAGTACATCCTTTGCATACGTCCTGTTGCTCAAGTTCTATTTGGGGAGGCTAGTGGTTGTTTATTTTATAATATTCAAGGTTCCATGATGCAAATGGACAAGTATTTTGTGCCAAAGTTCACTGACATCGTAACCCTACACTTTCTTTGCCTTAGTTCTTAATGCAACATAGTCTTGAATATTTAGCATATACATGTTCTTCACACGAATCATGATCTTTTTCACCTTTCCCATGGCTATATGTCTCGGGAGCGCTTTTCCTTTTTTGAAGATCACATGATAACCATGGTCTTCCAAAACTGCAACAAAGATGAGATTTTTCTTTAGGCCTAAAAAAACAAGACATCCTTGATCTTGAGAGGGGAGCTTGACTCACTCTGAAAGGTAACAGTACCAATATCAATCCCGATGTACCTTTTGTCATCCCCTAGCTTGATGTGCATATGGAGATCTTTCTCCTCCAGGTCATTGAAAAAATATCTATGCATTGTCATGTGCAATGATGCACCTGAGTCCAAGTACCACACACTCCACATCACTATACTAGACATCCATGTGATAAAGGTAAAGTCAAGCTCAAACTATGAAGCCAAGGCTTCATGAGTTGCTCTTGCTAAGGTCTTCTTGCTTGCCTTTGTTTTTGGACACTTCGTGGCATAGTGATCGTATTCCTGAGAATGGAAGCATTTAATTGATGACAATTATTTCTTCTTTCCCCCTTGTCTGGATTCTAGTTTGGTTTGAGATTTCTTCCCTTTTCCCTTCTTTCTCTTTTAAACGAATGCAAATTTTTATTCATCCTCTCCCTTGGATGAGGTCCCATCTTTGGTATACAACTTTATTTCCTCCTATAACAAATTAGACCATAAGCATTCTTAATTTAGTAGTTTCTCCCTCTCGTTCACTGAATCTTGATAGCTATGTTATCTCTTGGGAAGGCCCAGAAGGGGTAGGATTAGCAAGTCATCCTATGAAACAATAACACCAAGTCCTGCAAGCTCATCACAATCTTGTGTGAACATGTTGAGATAATGTGGGATAGTTTCATTCATCTACATCTTGGTATTTCAAAGTGTATCCTTGAGCCCAGATTCCTATGGTCACTACTGTTCTGGAATAGATATGTCAATTCCTACCACATTGCATAAGGATTTTCTATGCTATGGAGATCGGTGACAATCCATTATCATCGAATACCTCCTCCATGTGATCCTTCCAAGGCATACTCTAGCCTCAGTTCGTTCAAGGTCTTCTTCTCATATCTTAAGAGATCATGCTACACTGAACTGCAAATTCAAACCTCCTGAGAAACAACAAAATTCCTTCTTTATTGTGAATCCTACTCTGATATCATGTATAAATTATGGTGTATATTTTCAACTTCTCATGAAGTTTTTTCAAAATCACAAGACACAAACCTACTCTACTGCTCTGTGGAAGTTTATTCAAAATTTAGAACAAAACTTTCAAACATGCAATAAGAAATAACGCATGCACACAATATTTTTCTTGGGGAAAGAAACTTGCTAAAAACGCCAATGCTTTCTTTCGCTAATATGATTAATAGAGATGTATTACAATTTATTTGCTCAATTGAGAAGAACCTACAAATGAATAACATATCTCTCTTCTCACTGAGAAGATCTGACCCATAATTAGTCTATTTTTGCCTCTACTTGATCCCCTATTTCCTTTTGTAATTATTTGAGAAATTAGACCCCTATTATTTAGGATTTTTTCCAAAATGGATTGCACAATTCCTAAGGTTTATCATCTGACTGCATGAAACAATTGTACACTCAAGACTAGTCGAGAACTAATGTTACACTGCCTTGGAATCTCCACAACAGCTGGGGAACTTGAATTATTTGCATGCATCAGCTATTTTAGGTTGATTGATTAGTTAATTGGATGATCACTGAGTTTGACTAAAGTCCCACTATACAACTAACCTTCCACTAATTCCTCAAACAATTAGAACTAGTCTAACTGAAAACAACTTGAGATAACTGACTTGATTGCTACAAATTAGCAAGCACACATGCTTAGCTAGAATCTAAATCATCCAAATCACTTTTATTGAGTAAGCTGGGTGACACAAGCCATGTCATATAAGTTAATTGCATCCAAGTTTTCTGCCGATGTGGAAATTCAAATTTTCTCAATTTAATCAAGGAAAAATTAAATTGAAAATTTCTTGCTGCATTTTTGAAAAATCCTTCAGGTGAATCTAATCCATGTTCTTGATGGCAGTCAGGAGTTCCACCACAACAATGTGCTGATAAAAAAAATGAGTGGGTAGAAGTAGTTGAAAATAAATGAAACAGTCAAAAAACACATTAAAACATAGTCAATGGAGACCCCCTAAAGTACTCCAACTATGTTACTGTCTATCGACGTTCAGCAAAAGTTCCTCCATCACTCCTCTCATGAATCACACCTTTGTTGTCAGCCTCCATTGCCCTAAATCCCATTAGTTGTTGTTATCCTCCATCACTCTACTTCTTGAAGGACCCATCAACAGCGTAAAGATGCTCCTAATCTTTTACCTTTACCATTTTTACTAGCACATCGTATTGGAAATTTTAAGACAATTTTTTTTCTTAAAAAAATTCTTAAAATCCCCCTCCATGTAGTAGTGGTGAATGCAACGATATGCAATTTGTCTCTAATTGTATCAACAAAATATCGAAGGGACATAAGAGGAATTGATGTCTAGGAAATATTGCCTAGAAAAGTTGTTGCATTCTTCAGAGTCAGCTACCCCCACAAAAAAAATAGCCGAACAAATCATTGTCTTTATATAAAATAACATGAATGGTAAGTGAAATAGCAGCCTCGGTATAGGTGCGGGACAATAGTAGCCTGTAAGCTTGTAGACTTAGGGTGCATTGTCAAAGTCATTTTTGTAGTTGTTAGATAATAGTCTTAAATTGATATGTTTTTATATTAATTTCTAATTGTCTTAAATGGGTTTCACCTTAAGTGGTCATTGTCTTAAATATAAAGTGTCTTAAAACTTTTTTGTCTCAAACTATTTTTCTCTTTAATATAAAGCTTTGTCTCAAAATAATTTTGTCTTAAATATAAAGTTGCATCTTAAAATATTTTTGTATTTAATTGTTTTTGTATTCAATATAAATTTTTATCTTAAAATATTTTTTTCTTAAACTATTTTTTTCATAAATATAAACTTTTGTCTCAAACAGGTTTTGTCTTAAATTTTAAGTCTTGTCTTAAGCTGTTTTTATCTTAAAGATAAAGTTTTGTCTTAAAATAATTTTGTCTCAAACAATTTTTTCTTAAATTTTATATTTAAGACAATTCAATTGATATTATGTAAAATTATTAAAATAAAAAGTGACTTTTTAAGGCAAAAGATTTCTCTTGTCTTAAAAAATGTCTTAAAAGTGCCCTTGGTGTAGTAGTGGAACATCCACTCCTGCATATTATTATTTCTTGAAATGTTAGAATCCTCTCAAATTCTTATTTAAATTTTTGGCTTCAAACTTGACTATTATTTATAAGGTCCTCTAGGGAAATTTTTAAGGATGGAAATTTATCCTAAAGTTTAGAAACATTGGAGAATCTCACTAGTCCATAACATGCAATTTGTGAAATGCGTGGTGATATTTCTGTGAATTTATTCAAATTTATAATAATCTTATATAGTCATTATATAAAATTTTAGTGATTTTTAAGGTAAAATAATTTCATAATATAAAATTTGGGTGAGATATTTTTAGAAAAGATAGAAATTAGCAAATATTTTTTTTGGAAAAACATGGAAAATTAGACCACTTTCGAATATTAGCCCCTAAAATTTTCCCTTAGGTCCTCCTTAAGTCCAATTCATCAAATTCAAAGATATGATCGATTATTGCTCTTCAAAAATACATTATAATTAATGATTTTGACCAAGCTACCTGAAAAATGTCGAGAATGATTTACCATAATATGTAAAACCTTTGCAATTATGTAGATAGTGACTATGCGTAATTATACTGTATCGTTGGCTAGTTTGGTATTAGGAATGAACATGGTTGAATATGTTTGATTATTTTAAAGTAATATAAAACATATACACATAATATTTTACTTGGTTGAATCTTATTTTATGATCAAGCTAGAATTAAAATGTTTACTAACACAAAACACAAAACTTATATTTAGAAAAAAAATGCTTTTACTTACATAACAAAAAAAATTAGTGAATACACATAATACATGATATTTAAATGATGGGTAAAAATAGAAATCAAAAGTCATGCATAAGGAAATTTTAAAGGGAAACCAGTCATAAAAAGTTTACTAGATGGGTTCATGTGAATATGATGAAGAAGACTCTAAAAGAGTCCATAGTGATGAGCGCTAGTATTGCAGCAAGGATCCTGCAACTCTTAGGGCTACCAACTTTACTTAATCAACCCGTGGTTCATACAAACTTGGAGGTGACAGTGTTGTGTACACAATAGATGCAATGGTCTACTCTTGTCACTTTTCAACTCGAGCGATACACCACTAGGGTTTTTCAAACCAGTCTTCTATTGACTAGAAGGAGTCGAACTACCACATAACAAAGGAGAAAACTATTCTTAATGCATAAAGAAAATGTTGCCTACCCTAGGAAATGAATGTGCTAAATTGGAAAATTCTAGAAAGTGAAATGAAAACATCTAGCTAAGAATCTACACATATTTCTTGCAAAGGAGACCTAACTTAACCTTACATCTAACATCTAGTTATCCGTACTAGATAAGCATGGGAATTATCCTATAATTACTGTGACTGTTGCATGCATGTACTAAATGGAAATTGCAGAAAATCCTTTTCAATTTTCAATTTTATGAATGTAAATGCTAATTTAACCAATTTGATATTTGGAAGGGGAGACAGGTATGGGGCATAGGATTGGAATAATGTTGAGGGTATGGAAGACAAGTGGAGGCCTAATCTAAGCTCAGATGACCATTTTTGCTCAATTCAAGCTTCAAATAGGTTGCTACAAGGTTTCCATTAGTACTATAGGATGTCCTAGTTCTACTATAGGATGCCATGTTTTACTATAGGAAACAGGCCTAAAGCTTATAGGGAGGTAGGAAAGGTAGAATGAAGTGTGAGAAAGGTGTCAGATGGGGGAATAAGGCACAGATGAGGTGCACACAACCCAAGGCTGAACCCAAGTCTTCAATATGGTTGGGATTTCTCAAGGAAAATTTCCAATTTGCTACAAAACAAAAATTCTGATTAGGGTTTGGTGGACTTTGGCAATGTAGGTGGAGAAGAATTGGATGAAGCTGGTGAGAGGAGGTCCCCCTGTAGATCAGAAACTCCTGCAACAACATATATTATTTTCTTCATTTGTGCACAACTTCATTTATATATGGAAAAATAGAGTTGAATTTAGGAAAAATACAGTTATTAATAGCTAATGGCTAAGTCTATGAATGGAAGTACTTTTAAACCATATAAAACTCAAGAACCAAAAATGGAAATTGCAAGCACTTCTAGGAATTGAGAAAAATTGATGTACGCAACAAGAAATCCTAAGTTATGCAATGATCAAACAATAAATATGTTTTTGGGCAATGAGAATGGAACCCTCAAACCATGATCCCATAAGGGAGATGAGGTAGAGGCCACCACCACAATATTTTCTGAAGTACTCAATTTCACTATTGTACCACTGATCTATCTCTCCACAAATGGAAGCAAACTAAGTAATCATCCAAATACTCGCAGATTAAAAAAAACATAAATCACTTTAGTAGCTAACTATGAATCTAATCTAAGCATACATATAAAAAAAGAGAAACCTCTACTACTAGGGTTGGGACCTAACCCAAGAGCTTCAACCCTTTAAGTCAACTCAGTGCTAGATCAAGGGAATGCTTCTCATTCTCATCAAAATGTCAAAAATGCACCTGTCACAATGTATTAGCTCAAAAATGCCTCTTGGCTACAACAAAAATAGTCCAATCCTAATGAAGTACTATGCCTTCTTATTTATACAACTAAAGCTACCAACAACTTCCTTAAAATTAGGGAGACTTGGCTCCCAAAGTTGAGATTATATTGTCTTCAACTATCATTAGCTTGGCTAGCAATGACCTCGATGGGCTTGGCTACTTGTGACTCCGAGACGATGAGATATGGTGGAGGAATCTTTGAGTTATTGAGGAGTTAAGGAGGGAGATCCAATCTCCTAAAATCCCTCTTTCTTGTCTACTTTGAGTTCTTCTACTTAAATTAGCCAAAATTTCTCCAAATCTTGCAATTAATGCACATTCGGCCACATGACATAACATCTCATCTTTACCCTTATCACTAAGCAAAATATAATAAAATATGTAAAGAAATGTGAGAAAAGTTGATTTTAATAAGTTGGATAGTGGCATTAAGGTCCATATAATTTACCTATTGATGAGCCTCATCATCACACCCGTACTGAAAGTGTTGCTCATCGTTTGAGCAACTTAATATATGTACATGTCTTTCATTTATCTTGTGACCTCTCTAACATCACAAGCTTTTGTTGATGTATTCTCCTCTTGTGACTAAAATCCTTCATGCTTCTCTATTTCCTCTTGCTTCTTTCTTTCTTCTTCCTCCTTTCTTCCTTCGAACATACCCAAGGAAAATGGTGGATTGAGTTTCAAACCAATCGAGTTGATTTTGAGTCTCTGTAGTGCATTCTTATATAGTGGGGTCCTTTCTAGTTCATCTCTCATTATTTCAAGGGAATGATACTCCCTTATCCTTAATATGTATGGTAGGGTGCCCCATCTCCTTTGGCATGCTTATTGGCTTTCATCCCCTAGAAATCTCAAGGTGTATACAGAATGAGTGATTTCTTTCTCTTGTGTATCTAGGTATCTTGGTACAAGATGGGGATCATTGCCGATGATGTTGTGGGTGATAATGAAAGCCATGAAATTGATCTGTTATGCTCTAATGTAAATGGGCACTTTTCCTTCTCTTTACAACACCCTCTTTACTTCCTTAACATTGGCCTCCTCACCACTCATCCATGATGCAAAGGCCATTAGTTGTAAGTCCCCTAGATTTGCTTTGGGGTCCCACACATTAAATTCTGTTAAGGCAAAGTTGTGTAAGTAGAATTTTGATATCTTGGCCTTATCCTCCAGGGTGATTTGGTCATAGAGCTCAATGAACTACCTATAGTCTTGGAAAGGCATAGTCCATCATTGTGCTAGGGTATTTATCTAACATTGCAGCCATTGATCTTTTAGCTAAAACGCATATGAATTTGGTGTAATCTAACACTGGAGTTCCTCCTTAAAGAGGCTTGCCATAACGGCTAATTGCCTCTCTTTTTCCTGTACCTGCCTCCTCATCCATGTATTTTCAGCCTCTAGTTGAGATTTAATAACTCTTTCCTTGTCCCTTATCCTACTCAACTCTCTGCCCATCTCTAGTAGCTTCTCTTCCATATGGCCCACATCCTCTACATTCTTTGATTTAGCAATTTTCATCCAGCGATGTGTCCTTTCGCTCTCCTTCTCAAGCTAAAAGAAGAGAGGGATGGAAAATTTATGTGGTATTACTATGCCTCCCTCATTGAATCTGTTATAGGAGCTCCAATTGGGTTGTGGGCTAGGTTCTTGCAACTCTTGGGATTCTCGCTTTAATGTCTTTGGAGAATTTGCCTCCTCCCATGCCTGTGTTGTTTCTTCCTTTCATTTCCTTTGTCCTTGTTGTCCTTCTTGCTACCTTTTCTTTGTTTCTTGTAGTGTTTACATAGTTTCCTATAGGATTGTTTGTGTTTCTTGTAGGAGGCTTTTCCCTTTTTGAAATGTGGTCAAAGGTTCTTTATTTTTCTTCACTAAGGTTGACTTGGTGATAGGCCTCCTAACATAGGTGGTTGGCGACTTTTGGGAAGCATTTTTTGATGTGACCTCTACACCTTTCATTTCTAGGGAGACTAATTTTTCTTGTCCTTATGGTACATCTTCAATGATGATGGGAGTCTTGGTACGTTTCTATGGTCTCCTCTGTTTGATCCTAGTTCTCCACATTTTTTTGAAATATAGGGGAGTCTGCCTCTACCTTTTTCCTATTGACTTTATAGCTGTGTTTAGGGAAGTCAAGGTGGTAACTACCTTCTTCTTTGTGGGTTTAAGAGACACTCTTCGAGATTCTTCCGCTTCTTTTGTATGTTTTTTAGGGCTTGTCTCATCCTTCTGTTTTTCTTCTCCATTGTTATCTTCTCCTTCCTCTTCTTCCATTGTTTTATTTGTCTCTTCCTCCTCTTCTTCCTTTGGTTCCTCCTCTTATTCTTCAGGTTCCTCTCCTTCTTCTTCAGGTTCTTCCTCTTCTTCTTCTTTCACCTCAGGTTCTTCTTCTTCCTCCTCACCGCTAGAGGTTGGGTCCCCCTCTGTTCAATTGCTTCAATTACAGCCTCCTTGTCCATGTCCATAAATGTGGACCATAGAATAGGGACTCTTAATTGGCTTAAGGCATCTTCTCGTATGAGCTTGATTAGTCCATGATGTGCTGGCTATTGATGTTTTCCTTCCTATACCTTTATGCTCATGAATACTATTGATTGAAATAAGAAGTAGGGCACACTAAGTCTTCTATTAAGGGGCAACTCTTCTCCAAATCTCAGCTCATGGAGGATTCTAAATTGGTAACCATACACTATATTGAGCCTTCCCTCACAAGAAATATACTTGAGAATGTGATAGCTTACTTCATACCAAGGATAGGGAAGGCTCTCCCTTGTAATCTCATTTTTTTCCTCAATTGGCTCTTTAACTCTCAAGAAAAATATGTTCTTAGCATAATTGTTGCTAGCTTTATCCTCCTTTGTCCATTGCATGCCTAGAGGAAGTGTAGTGATTCGGCTAATGATTTTAGGGGTAATTGTTACTGAGAATCCTATTACCACAGAAGTAGTATTGAATCTATTCTGAGGGGGCAAGTGACATGGAAAATTCTCGAACTACATCATCATCATATCCTCTAAGCAACTCAAAGAACCCAACCATTGATTCCTTCTAAATATATCTACCACAGGGGGATGGAGGTGTATTCTGGATGTCCCTGTGGGCTCCCTTATTTGAAATCTCCTGCCATTTTCTCCTCTATGTCAATATGACTATAGGTATTTTGGTGGCTTAGCTCTAGATATTTCCAAGGTAACAATGGGTTTAGAGTTTAGAGAGTGATGACTACAATTATCTCTCTATCCCCACACAATTTCTCCATACAATTTTGTCTATCCCCATGCACATTGTAATTA
>APFE031139011.1:0-34692 GCA_000404065.3 Pinus taeda | reverse complement strand
ATTTCTTTTCCTTTTTGTCTTTCCTAGCTATCAAGTCAAAACACAGAGCATATGGGCCACCTACCTTTCACTGTGATGTTGTGGGTGAGGATAATTTCTGAATAGCTGGACCCTAGACACCCTAGAGTTTTTTGACAATTCCCATTGTTTAATGTAGTTCTTTGCATTTCCTATAAGTGTTCACTGTAGGATGGTCGAAACTAGTTTTCTTCTTCAATGGCTCCTATAGGTGGTCCCAATTCTCTAAATCTTGAAATGAATGATTTGTGCATGAAAGTTAGGAATTTTTTCTCTTTATGGTCAATTCCTTGAAGTGTTGGACTGGCTAGTAGTATACGTGATTTCCCTTTTTGGACCATTGACCCACCATCAGCTTTCATGCAACCTTTCCTCATAATCATCACCTACTCCTGTAGAACTTAAATTTTCCAACTTTTTCAAATTATTTTCTTTGATGTGACCTTGCCATTTGGCACGCTGACTAGGACTTTGCTTTGTTTTTAGGCTGAGGGTGGCCAAGTTAACTGGCCACCTTCAGTTTATAAAATCAACCTTTTCATATTCCTACAATTTTATCATATTCATACTTTGGAAAGAGTGTGGATGAGGTGCGATACCTGTGGCTTCCTTCACATGGTCGATGCATGCTAGAGGATGGCTCTATTGTGATTCTTCTTGTTCAGGTACATGTTTTCCTTTTCTTTTGTTTTGTTGATTTCACCCAACTAATATGTTTTTCTTCTTTGTTTTTTTGTGCAGGTGTTGGCCTCTTCTGTTGCTTCGAAGCTCTGGATAGGTGCCATAGTTCTTACATGGGTACTAATACTCTTTCTTTGCATGGATGTTGAAGAAGGAGCATGGATATTGTTGCTTTGATAACACAGGCTACTACAGGGTTTCCTATAGTACTACAGGAAATCCTGTAGCTTCCTCTTTCTTAATTCTTTTGTTTTTTTTCTGGGAGGAGGAATAGGTGGTGTTGGGAACGGGTTCCCCTAAGAGAATTTTTGGGGCTAAAAGCCCATGCTTTGGGATAATTGTGTAATAAAGTTGTAAATTCTCCATACTTTATGGTCGTGGAGCATGAAGGTGTCAAGGGTCATAAAGGGTTTTCCGCCCTTATTTTGTAAAGTATAAAGTCAGCTGTAGAGATCCACCCATGGTCCGCAGACCATGGGATTGTATAAAAAGGAGCTAAGTAAGCTCTAAGTAGTTAAGTAAGGAAGAAACTAGTGAAGAAGAGTGGAGAAGTCTAAGTGTTCTCGGGTCTTAGTGTAGGTAGAGGATATGTAATTGAGTGCACAGATGACTAGGGTGGAAGTCCGCAGTTGAGTGCATGGACCCCTGCAGTTGTGTGCACAGGGTGGATAGAGTCTCTATTAAATTGAAAGATATCAATAAAGAGAAGTATTCTACAATTACTATGTATTTAGTTCCTCTTAATACATCTGATTATATTGCATTTCGGTGTTAATTTACAATGCTTATTTCATGCACAAATGTATGTGATTGTATTAGTTAATGACCACAAGTAAGGATATCAATTTATGTGGTGCTAACTGTGATGGATTAGTAAGATAAGTAAAACACTTGAGATAACTTGGGAACCTATACAATACATTGTCATAGCTATACAAAGGTACCCGGACCACAGGTTAGGGTTGCGCGAAGGTCAATTGTATGCCTTCGCAGAGGTACTAAAGGATGGAATAAAGGGTAGACTAACAAAAACCTAAGGCTTAGTGACCTGCATGGAAGTAGGGGTAGGGGGTATAAACCATCATCATTACCATCTCAGGGTATGAAAGCTTGGTTCCAGCATCACCCCATGCTGCTTTGGGTGAGGCTTGGGTCCGTGCTCTACGGGGTGATGCCGAAAGGGCTAGTAGTGTAGGGATTTG
The DNA here is from genome assembly GCA_000404065.3 of Pinus taeda. NCBI lineage: Eukaryota > Viridiplantae > Streptophyta > Pinopsida > Pinales > Pinaceae > Pinus > Pinus taeda. The sequence continues at coordinate 32,791 of APFE031139011.1, read as the reverse complement.
TTTGGCTGACTAACATTGAACCTGGGTCAGGGCCAACAAAGCCAACAAATGGTTCCCTTGCCAGGACTAGAATTTTAATGAGATATGTGTGATGTTGTATCACTGGAATCCAACTAAGAAAATTTATTGAGGATTGGTTGGATAGAAAGATCCATGAATTCGTGGTGCAGGAGAACAAAAACTTGTGGTTGAAAAAGGAACAATGGCTAGACAGGTAATTGTATACAGAAATCCATGAGATATTTTTCTGTTGCTTTCCAGATGGGTTATACAAGTGGATCGCAAAGCTAGAAGATAGCCAAAGAAGGTGGAGGCTTGGCGGTCCTATTGTCTGGACCTTGGAGTTAGTACAAAGACTGGAATCCTCTGAGGATAAGACTGCCCATGCTACCAATCATTAGCTTGATCATATCATAGGGGGGTTTTGTGATATAATTCATGTTGATACCTCAGTCAGTTAGAGTGAGGCAAAGTGATGCTCTTTCAAAGGTTTGTGAGGTAAGTACTTGAAGTCTTCAAACACTTGGATTTAGATGTTATTGTTTGAAACATGGGTTATGCAGCTACCTTGATGTTTGGAACTACATGAAGTGGAAAGAATTACAGGAACAAAGAAAGAAAGGGTCCTAAATATGGCCCACTGATTTCACCTCATTTGAGTGACGAAGAGGGAGTAGCACATGCTTCTCTGAGAAGTGCAGTTCAGTTGATAAAACAAGGGTTCTTGTGACTACCACCTTCACCCACACCACCTCAACCTTCACCACCATCGCCACCTACGGCTTCGTCCACACCACCACAACCTCCACCCCAGTTTAGCATGGCGAGTTCAGTGAAGCTGCCTTTGTTTAAGGGCTTGGAAAATGAGGACTCAGACTAGTTCTGGTTCGTCGTAAAATCTGTATGGGAAGCTCAGCATGTAATAGATGATCACATGAAGAAGGCAATGTTGGTTAATGCTTTACAGGACCGTGTGCTAACTTGGTACATCAAGTACTCTAATGATAACCCAAATGCTGACATGGTAGAGATCCAAAGCACGCTGAATAAATACTCCAGTAGGCCTAAATCTGAGGCGGAATCGATTGTGGGGTTTAAGGAAATCATGATGAAAATATGTGAGAGACCTTGGGAATTGGATTAGAGCTTCAAGTGTAAAATTTGGGAAGCTAATATGAACTTAACAAATGGAAAACACCACGAGTGATTCGTGGCTTCGCTCCTGCCTCACCTAAGGGTTGCACTATCACAACAAAATATTATGACTCAAGTAGAGGCCTTGGCGATTGAAATAAGACTACATGAAACACTAATGCAAGATCCAAATCTAGGGGTTTAGTAGATCCATGCCCAGTTGCAAAATCTTTTCATGGAAATGCAAAGTTTGAAGTAGGACAGAACAGTTCGACCAGACATGTGCAAAGAGATATGGTGCTTGAAATGTAAAGGTCAAGGGCATGACAAAGACAACTACCTGGTCTTTGCGAACTACATTGTAGGAGGAGGGCGGATGCCTTTGAGGTAGGAAGCCCAAGTAGGACCGAGCATGGGGCCTGTGTTTTGTTGTGCTATATGTCAGATAGGAGGGAAACATATGACTAATAATTTCCATTTGTCGCAGAAGTGTGTACAAACACCACAACAAATGTTCTGCAACTTCCACAGGTTGGTAGGGCATGATGAGTGCAACTCCCAAAGTTATGAATTGATGATGGACACAACACCTACCTATAGAGTTCAAGTAGAAACGCGGCCTCCTAACCAGAGTGCAAGGATGGCATGAAAAGGCTTTCAGGTGTGTGGATGAAGCTGAGGCAGAGGAGGACCTAGCAGAGGTCGAGGACAACTGATCTGCTACAATTTTCGAGGACTACGACACTATCCCCATGAATGCACTAACCCAACGCATCCATCGTGCAAATATTGTACATAGTTTGATCATCAGACAAAGGATTGTCCTACACTGATAGTGAGGATATGCAACAAAGGGGTGCTACCACCACAGCTGACTCAGAACCTGCAGATGATGAGGGAAGAACCTTGCGAAGAGGATCCAAATGTGAATATAGTGCTCCGAAGTGGGATTGCAATAGGCGAAGATAAGGGGAAACAACCTGAAGACAACGCATGGGTTCAAAAATTTCTAGAGGAGGAGGTTGAATTTGATTTGGAGGATGCACGTGAAACATTCATGGAAGCAAAGAAGAGAGCTTCATTGAGGCCTCTACCTAAGGGAGCTAGGATAACCCTACTCAGGAAATGGACCCTTCTATGCTTACGACCTTTCTAGAGACCTGCATGAAGCTGCTGCATGATAGCAAGGATGTGAAGGGGTTACAGGAACTTATAAATAGATACACTAGAAACACTCTGGGTGAACCGTGTGTGGTATGAAAGATTGGCAAGATAAACCAAGGATAGGACATGAGATGAGACTCACTGAACAGATAGGAGAATACGAAATGGATCAAGTTATTCTAGATTTGGGGTTAGACGTGAACATTTTGCCAAAGAACACTTGGAAGTGGATGGGGAGACCCGCGTTGCACTAGTCTTTGATTTAGTTAAGGATGGAAAATCAGAAGAAGATCATTCCCATGGGACAACTAGAAGGAGTAATTATAGATATTGAAGGCGTGAGCGCATTGGCTAATTTTGAAGTAATAGAAATTGTGGATGACAACAACCCCTACCCTATGCTCGGCATTGAGTGGGCTACTAATGTGAATGGGGTAATCAACCTAAATAAGTGAAAGATGATATTTGAAAATAAATTGCTTCGTGTAATAGTACCCCTAGATACTGTTGAAGGATCACGCTATACTGAACCAGTCCGCGATTACGAAAGCGATGATGATTTGGCCTGCATATATAAGATAAAAACGCGAGAGCCAGATTGGGTGAATCAGACAGTGGATGAACTAATTACATGGGATCACGAGAGTTTCTGCAACTTAGACTCAAACGAAGAATTAGAGTGCTAGCAGAATTAGCTACATGATGTAACCACGCTAAGTTGTAACATGATGACTCGGTCACTGCGTTGTGTGTCATTAGAGGTAAGAAATCTGCCCACTTATGATGGCTTGAATGATGTGGATGTGTTTTTGGATGCATTTGAGAGGGAAGTACCAAACAAGAAGCACTTACAGGCTTTGGAATGGGCATTGCATGCTATGCTCGTGAGATGGTGGGGTACGCACAAGGGTAGTTTTGATGATTACAGTGAGTGTAAGAGGATGATGAGAGCATGCTTTAGGAAGCCAAGGTATGAGTGATAGATAAGTATGAAGGGAAGGATGATCCATGTGCACACTTGGACAAATGGGCTAAGGCTTATGGAGCGAAGCCCCAACCTGAATGGGTGCACTTGTTCTGTCACACCCTGGATGTCATCTCGATGAACTGGTACTTGGAGACAGAGCTCCACCATGGCACAGGTGAATGGGATATTTTTCACGAAGGATTCATAACGATGTTCATATTTGAATATTGCTTTGACTATATTGACGAAGTGTTATAAGAAGTTAAAGCTGTGATATTTAGGATACCGCAGGATCCTTTGGATCTCGTCCAACCGAATTAGACTACTCAGTCAAGCCACGTACTGAAATGCTATAACATGACCGTTGAAGAAGACTATGAAGACCCATGAAAGATTAATATTCCTAAAACCGAGGGTCACCATGAGGTCGAGGGACTGTCGATCGAGAATCTTGATATAACTGCGCTGATAAATACTAAACAGATAAATATTGGTATGTAGGTGGAGCCCAAATCCGTGAAGTTTGGAGATTACTGGGGTGAGACAATGGTAGATGAGGTTGTTGAATTGCTTCATGAATACCAGGATTTGTTCCCTACAAATTTTACGGAGTTAAAGAGTTGTTATTGTTCGAGGAGTATAATTTTGAAGTTATTGTGAAGCCTGGAAGACTAAACACGGTACCAGACCATATGTCGCTCATCGAAACGGGGGAAGGGCCCATTAATTTGGAGGAGGGATTTCCTGACATCCATCTCTTTGTAGTGCATGTCATGTACGGTCACTTTGAAGACATCATACCATTCCTAATGATAGGAACTGCCGTAAAAGGCTACACCACCCAACAGAAAAAGGAGTTAGTGGTGCGCACGACAGACCTTCCTGTCATTGCCAAACATCTATAAAAAATGCAGTTTTATGAAGTATTACAATGCTATGTATTATAGTTTGAAAGGAGTAGTATCCTCGTGGACACTCATGGGGGCACCGCGGGAGGCCATTACACAGGAATGGAGACTGCATAGAAGATCCTACGCGTAGGGTTGTGGTGTCCAACCCTCCATCAGGATTCAAAAGCCTACTACATGGTATGTGATGTGTGTCAAAGGACTAGCAGGCCATCGTAAACTGATGAGCTATGTCTGAACCCACAAATGACATTACAACCTTTCAAGAAATGGGTGATAGATTTTGTGGAACCCATTGAGCCTCAAGGAAAGAATACGGTAGCGCAATACATTATCACCGTGACTAAGTATTTGACTCGATGGGCAGAGGCACATCCTATGAAGGACTGTACAAGTGTGATCGCTTCAAAGTTTCTCTTTGATCATGTACTGTGCAATTTGGGTGTCCAAAGATTTTGATGAGTAATCATGGTACACACTTTCTAAAAGAAACGATCATCACGCTAACGAAGGAATTTCAAGTATATCACCAGAAAAGCACGCCTTACCACCATCGGGCTAATGGGATGGTGGAAGCATTCAATAAGGTAACGGAGAATGCATCGACCAAGGTTTGCAATGCTTCGCAAAGTGGTTGGGGCATGCACATACCTACATTAGTATGGGCCTATCGAATTGCATATCGAATTGATCGGACAGACACCCTTTAGGATTGTATGTGGTGTTGAAGCAGTGATGCCCATGGAATACATTATTCCTAGTCTGCACATAGCAGCACTCATAGGTATTCCGGATCGCAGAGACATGGAAGAGAGGCTTGTGCAGCTTACTGAGCTTGAGGAACAAATATTTCTCGTTGGATTTCACCAACAGGTCCAAAAGCAGCGTGAAAAAGCATGGCATGATCGACACATTAAGTTGCACACCTTTAAGGTAAACAATATGGTTTTGTTATATGTGTTGGCTTGTATGGGCCTAAACCAGGTTCATAGGTGATTTAGCCAAAAAAATTCTGGTACTACTGGCCCTTTCGGCAACAGTCTATGGAGCATGGATTGAGGTCTCACCCGAAGTAGTATGGGAGGGTTCTAGAACTAGGTTTCTGCACCATGGGGATGTCTGATGAGCTTTTGGAGGTCCATGGTTTGACCCTATGCACTCATCGTTATGCACACCTATTAGTCCCTCGCAACCTATGATGCTGATTCCACGTAGCCTTACTCGGGGCATGACCCATATTGTACCCAATTTCCTTGCTATTTAATCTGTTATTACATGATTACTCAACTTATTTGTGTAATACTAGTGATAATTAACAACATATCCAGCAATCATATCAGTGCGTGTCATAAACAAAATAGTATAAATGTAAAGAAGGCAATACGCAAGCAGATACACAGAAATAGGAATCAACTTCTCTTTATTATTCTTTGATCAAGATTACAGACTCAACACCACCCTACGCACTCAGCAGCAGAGCCTCTTCCTACTACTATGACCCAATACACTTAGACTCTTACTCTATGCCCAAACCATGTGTATTCATCTATATCTCCAATTCCTTCTCCCTTACAACTTAGAGCCTCGCTCTATTTATAAAATCCAATGGTCCTTAGACCACGGGTATGCCAAGATGACATTACATTACTTTACAATACTTAAGGCAGACAACCCTATGACTCATCCTATACTTCATGCTCCACACCCGTAATTCGCAGAGTCTTACAATACATTTGACCAAAACTTGGGCTTTGAGCCCCAAAACATGTCGTGGGGGTGGATTCCATTCCCAACAGCCCCCCAACACAATCATCATGACTTGTCGCAAGTTACTCTGTTGGTGTGGCGATCTTGGCATGGAGCCCCTCCAACCGGTCTGATACTGCTCGAAGGTCCATGGTGCACTGTTCTGCAGTCTGTTGGACCTACTGCATGTGCTCTTCCAATGTTTCTTTGTGAGGATTAGCTATCTGCCCTAGCGCATAGATTCCCTACATTTATGCGAGCTTTCCCTCAATATCTGTCATAATGGTGAAGGCCTCAACAATCCATGTCTGGACGTGTGCTTTGAGAAGTGCCTCTTTATGTTGTTGGAAATAATACTGAGAGGTGGGGGGGGGAGTGAATCAGTATTATCAAATCAATATAACGTCTTCATTTCCATATTAATATTCATATACGCTACTTCAGTTAAGGAAAACCACGTGTATAGGCAACTATGTGTAATGCAACAAGCATATATCCAGTAAACTTATGATTTAGTTAGTTGATCCTTAATGAGTGCATCAGAACATTATTAACCATATGAATAGTAAACATGAGCAGTAAAATAGAATAGATCATCACACACAAGAAGAACACATGAACACCATGATGTAAGGTGGAAACCCAATGTGGGTGAAAACCACCTACTGCAAGTCGTCTCAATCTTCTTTTTAATAACTTCTTTTTACAATAGTTCTATACTGGTGCAGTCTTATACCAGTACACAAGCTTCTACCTGCAGAAGGCTACAACCTTCTCTCATTCTCCAGACTCTCTTGGAAGGGAGCTACAACCCCCTTAGCTCTTGTACTAGCCGATCCATTTACTAGTACATAGGTGTCGGCCTACTGAAATGCTCCAACCTTTAGTCGTTTTCTAGCTGCTACTGGAAGGAAGCTACCACCCCCTTAGCTCTTGTACTAGCTGATGTACTAGTACGTAGGTGCCGACCTACAGAAGGCTACAACCTTCTGTTTCATCCTCCAGGTACCCCGTTTCATACCTTTTCAGACTAGATACTCCTGAAGCACAATACAATAACTTGAAGGCCATGTTTCATCCAATTTTCATACTGGACCCATCAATATCATTGAAGCACACAATCAATCAACGCTAGCATCATCAATCTCTAAATCAACAAATATTGAATCACTGAAACTCTATCAACAAAATGCAGTCCCTAGAACACATAGCAGAGCACAAAACTCTGCAACAATATTCAAAACCAACTGTATTATCAAAAATCATGCATCAGAGTGCATACGCTACTTGGAAGTGCCCAACCAGAGTGTATACACAACTTCACCAAAGCGAACCAGCGTACATGTCATTAATTACTTATAACTTTGCCGCACTTCCTGACTTCAGACATACCCAGATCATTTCATATTCAAGGATAATACACATGTTAGCAACCAGGTCTAGTCCATCATATCACATAAATATAAGTCATTATGATCCTGATCTATTATAGATCTCATCCATCAACAATCAACCAAACTAAATATGCAGAATACTAACACCAATAAACAGTCATCAACAACCAGAACCACTTGTAACTTCAATATCATAGCTCATATGGTATACGCTACTTAGATGTATCTAACCTGCGTATGTACACCCTTCTATCATAGTCAACCAGCATATACATCTGTAAATATTCATTCATGAGTTGAAGCTATTTCAAACTTAAGCTATACCCAGATCAGAACATTACACGTGTCAGTATACAGATCTAAAATAAACATGATCAAAACATATAGAGATGATTCATTCCAAGCCATTAGATCTCGATCTATCCTTAGATCTTGTTCTCCATCTACCGCTGAGATTCCTCATTAGCTGAGATCAAGCAAAGCATCATGAACCCATAACCTGCATACTAGATCTCATACTTCATCCGATATTCAAGACTTTCTCCATCCCTTTGAATAATGATCTTCTTCTCCTCTTATATTCTTAGGCCTTACTCAATACCATGGTCCAAAACCATTGGGACCCAATAACTGGGTTCAACACCTCGGATGCAATACAAAGGACCAAAACCATAGGTCTAAATACCATGGACCCAAAAATAACCTTTGCCACATGTATGTGCTTTTCCATGCATGAAAGAGCGTGCATATGCATATGCGACTTTTGATCAGAAATCCCGTGTGTATACGCTCTTTTGTATATAGTGAACCTGCATATATACGTGACTTGGTACATAGTGAACCTGTGTATAACCTACATATGTACATGACTTGTTATATAGTGAACCTGCATATATACTCTACTTTCTTCATTCTTTGTAGTCTGATCATCAAATCTTTGCTACTGACCTGCCACACTGTCATATGTGTGAGTTGTTCTTCTATGAGTGGGTTTCCATCAAGTACAACACATGCATCATAATGCCAACAATCTCCCCCTTTGGACTTGATGTCAACAACACCAAATCACTCTCCCCCTTTGACATCAAGGGCAAAGGGCGGACCAAGATATTATGTTTCCTTCATAAACATTCCGCTGTCCATACTCCCCCTGAGTACCTACTGAAAACTTTGAATGAGCTCCCCCTTTGTATATGCCAAGGTGTACCAATCTGACATGGCTCCCTCTAAGTATATGCTAAAATCTCTGCTTTGTTGAAGTTTGTTGTTCATGCTCCCCCTGACTGTAACCAAGGTATGCAAAAATATGTTCTACAAGAAGAACATGACTCTATCATAAATGACCTTCCTATCACCAAGGAATCATATATACATCCATCTCCCAACCTAGTGGGGATATACCAATATTGACTCATCCACCCAACCAAGTGGGGATATGCCAACTACCAAATGTTTATACATCATCCTTCCCATGCATAGTGGGGCTACAAATTACATCATATGACCAAAAGGGATTCATCAAATGACTACAATATATAGAGACAAACTATTACATCATGAGTCTTGATATGACCTTTACATTACATTTATAACAGAGACCAAACATCTAAATAAGATCATGATAGTCATTAGAAACTATCATACACAATGTATGATCTGCTCCCTAATCATCTGACAACAACATCTAGACCAGCAACAAGGTATGTCTACATCAACTCATCCTTTTGAACAGAATTATGCATATGACATATAGAATCATTCACATTATATCATATGTGAAAAACACCATATCCATCTCATCAAGATCTGCATGATCCAAGTATCATCACATGGGAACATCTGCATCAGTCAACATATGTAAGTATCAACCTATCATCATATAGGTAAGAACTTATCATCATCATGTTTCCAACAATGCAACTTTGAGTAAACATTCATGTATCCAACACTATGTATCTTGAGCTCAAGATCATTTGTCGAGACTTCTTGGTATCATCAACAACAACAATCCTCATCCACATGAGCGTCAAGAACTATAGGAATCCTGCATCATAATTGTATTATATGATCTTTATGCATATGATGACAACAACATATTTGTACTTCTCCTTATCCTTATGAAGAACACCATGTAAGCACCATATATGCATCATCAAAGAATCAACCACAATTATGATCTGAACACCAACTATGTAACCCCAAGAATCATATGAGATTTTGTCATGAAAAACTCATAACCATATCATAGCAAGATGTATCATTTAGCCATATAAGCATCATCACTAAGGACTACTAACCATAATGCCAACAATGCATTATTAAAAGCATATGCTCCCACCTGAACCTGTGCCATATTTCTTACTGTCAGATCTGATCATGCATATATCAGCAAGAAGTATCATCATCCACAAGTTAAGATCAAATCAAAACATCTTACAAGTATCAAGACATTTCCACACAACATCAACAGATTGTAACCATTATGAAACAGAGCAAATAATGGACTGAATCATATCAGACCCCTTTTCCTGAGCCTGTCCCACTGCTTTTCCTCAAACTAACATATATGTGACTGTGCAGTAACCAACTCGTGTATATATGTGACTTCCCTTTATGAAACTTGTGTATGAGATTCAGGACACTGAAGTTTTACACTTTCAGCTCCCTCTGAGTCCGTTATATCTGCATATTGTGCTGTGCCACATCTTTCTGACTGGACTTCCTTCTTCTTCCTATCCTCAAGTGTGATGATGTTTTCTCCTTTTGGTATTGTGCCCGTACTTTTTTCCTACATACCTTTGTTGTATGTCCAAGCTTGTTACATGCATAACATCTTACATGTTTCATATTCCTTCTGTAGCAATCAACAACTTTGTGACCAAACATATTGCATGCAAAGCAATATCCCTTAATGTACCTGGAACGTGATGATCTTTCTGTGTGATGGTCTTGAACCATTATTCTTCTGCATCTGGCTACGACATGTCCAAGATTATGACATACATACAATTCAACATTATTCATCGGAGGAGTAAAAGATTTTCTTTGAAGAATTTCTTTCCTTGGTTGTTGATGGGGTTGTCCTCTTATCTCCTTGTTGATTATTTTATATTTCCCATTAGAGTTCCTTGCCTCTCCTTATGAGCTAGATTCATCTTCAACATATTCATAAAAACCAAGGCCAGTTTTGATAGCAGGAGACCTTTGACTACTAAGAATATCTTCCAAGATCTTAGTACTATCTTGAAATCATAAGATCTTATCCTTTTCTTCTAAGTTATCTTTTAGAATATTTACCTAAACCTGATGTTGCTTCTCCTTTTCATGATACTGCTTCTTCATGTTTTCTTCAGCTTTTCTTCCTTCTTCCAACTGATGTCTTAGTTCAAGAACTTCATTTTCTTGTTGTCCAAGAGCTTGGAGTAGTTCTTTTTCCTGCCTTTTTGATTCTTCAAGATATTCTTTTAGTGAGAGGATCGTATCTTAAAGACTTTCATAGTAACTAGATCTATCTCTGAGTTTCTTGATTGTTGTGCTTCTTTCATTGACTTCATTTCTTAATCATGTCACTTCATCCTGCAACTTTTGACATTGATCTTCCTTGTCCTTGAATAAGTTCCTTACCTTGTTTCCTTCCTCTAGTTGAGATTTTAGTTTGATAGCTTCTTCTTTGAAGGCACATTCCCTTTTGTTCAATAGATCTTGTTCATCTCTAATTTTGTCTGTAAGCCTTTTAAATTCTGCCTCTATTTTGATATCTTTCTTGCTCACCCATAAGAGCAAATTCAGTTGTTTCGCTATCACTTTCATCATTTTCAAATAGATGAATAAATGTATCACCAGAGTATAACAAATTCAAACCTGCTAGTTCTTTTTCTTGTTCATCTTCATCTTGAAGTGATTCTGAATCTGAAGTGCTTCATCCACATATTCCCCAATTGATTCTCCCACTGTCATAGCTCTTCTGAGATGTCTTCTTCTTCTTAGGCACTTTCTTCTTAAGCTTCTTTCCCATTGATCTACGGATCTCCTTCAAGCGATCAATCTTCTACCAAAGGACTTGCTCTAATACCAATTGTTAGAAATAATACTGAAGGGGGGGGGGGGGGGGTGGCTTGGTGGGTTATTAGATTATTATATAATTTTTCATTTCCATATTAAGATTCATATACGCTACTTCAGTTAAGGAAAACCGCGTGTATACGCAACTGTGTGTAATGCAACAAGCGTATATCTTGTAAACTTATGACTCAGTTAGTTGATCCTTAATGAGTGCATCAGAACATTATTAACCATATGAACAGTAAACAGGAGCAGTAAAATAGAATAGATCATCACACACAAGAAGCAAACATGAACACCATGATGTAAGGTGGAAACCCAATGTGGGTGAAAACCACCTACTGCAAGTCGTCTCAATCTTCTTTTTAATAAGAAACTTCATTTTACAATAATTCTGTACTGGTTCATTCTTATACCCGTACACAAGATTCTACCTGCAGAAGGCTACAACCTTCTCTCATTCTCCAGACTCTCCTTGAAGAGAGCTACAACCCCGTTAGCTCTTGTACTAGCCGATCCATTTACTAGTACGTAGGTGCCAGCCTACCGAAATGCTCCAACCTTTAGTTGTTTTCCAGCTGCTACTGGAAGGGAGCTACCATCCCCTTAGCTCTTGTACTAGCTGATGTACTAGTACATAGGTGCCGACCTACAGAATGCTACAACCTTCTCTTTCTTCCTCCAGGTACCTCGTTTCATACATTTTCAGACTAGATACTCCTAAAGCACAATACCATAATCTGAAGGCCATGTTTCATCCAATTTTCATACTGGACCCATCAATATCATTGAAGCACACAATCAATCAACACTAGCATCATCAATCTCTGAATCACCAAATACTGAATCACTGAAACTCTGTCAACAAAATGTAGTCACCAGAACACAGAGCAAAGCACAGAACTCTGTAACAATATTCAGAACCAGCTATATTATCAGAAATCATGCATCAAAGTGCATACGCTACTTGGAAGTGACCAACCAGCATGTATACGCAACTTCACCAAAGAGAACCAGTGTATATGTCATTAATTACTTACTTATAACTTCGCTGCACTTCCTAACTTCAGACATACCCAGATCATTTCATATATAAGGATAATACATATGTTAACACCTAGATCTAGTCCATTAGATCACATAAAGATAAGTCATTATGATCTTGATCTATTATAGATCTCATCCATCAACAATCAACCAAACTAAATATGTAGAATATTGACACCAATAAATAGTCATCAACAACCAGAACCACTTGTAACTTCAATATCATAGCTCATCTAGTATACACTACTTAGATGTATCTGACTTGCGTATGTACGTGCTTCTATCATAGTCAACCAGCGTATACATCTGTAAATATTCATTCATGAGTTGCAACTATTTCAAACTTAAGTAATACCCAGATCAGAACATTACATGTGTCTGTATACAGTTCTAGAATAAACATGATCAAACCATATAGAGATGATTCATTCCAAGCCATTAGATCCCAATCTATCCTTAGATCTTGTTCTCCATCTACTGCTGAGATTCCTCCTTAGCTCAGATCAAGCAAAGCATCATGAACCCATAACCTGCATACTAGATCTCATACTTCATCAGATATTCAAGACTTTCTCCATCCCCTTGCCTAATGATCTTATTCTCCTTTTATAGCCTTAGGCCTTACTCAATACCATGGTGAAAAACCATTGAGACCCAATACTAGGGACCCAATACCTGGGTTCAACACTTCGGATGCAATGCAAAGGACCAAAACCATAGGTATAAATACCACGGACCCAAAAATAAGATTTCCCACATGTACACGCTTTTCCGTGCATGAAAGTGTGTGCATACGCATACGCGACCTTTGATCAGAAATCCCGCGTGTATAAACTCTTTTTTATATAGTGAACCTGCGTATATACGCAACTTGGTACATAGTGAACCTGCGTATAACCTGCATATGTACGCGACTTGGTATATAGTGAACCTGCATATATATTCTACTTTCTTCATTATTTGTAGTCTGATCATCAACTCTTTGCTACTGACCTACTGCACTGTCATCTGTGTGAGTTGTTATTCTATGAGTGGGTTGCCATCAAGTACAATACATGCATCATAATGCCAACAATCTCCCCCTTTGGACTTGATGGCAACAACACCAAATCACTCTCCCCCTTTGACATCAAGGGAAAAGGGCGAACCAAGATATTCTCTTTCCTTGATAAACATTCTACTGTCCATACTCCCCTTGAGTACCTACTGAAAACTCTGAATGAGCTCCCCCTTTGTATATGCCAAGGTGTACAAATCTGACCATGATCCCTCTGAGTATATGCTAAAATCTCTGCTCTACTGAAGTGTGTTGTTCATGCTCCGTCTGACTATAACCAATGTCTGCAAAATGATGTTCTACAAGAAGGACATGACTCTATCATAAATGACCTTCCTATCACCATGGACTCATATATACATCCATCTCCCAACCCATTGGGGATATACCAATATTGACTCACCCACCCAACCAAGTGGGAATATGCCAGATACCAAATGTTTATACATCATCCTTCCCATGCATAGTGGGGGTACAAATTACATCATATGACCAAAAGGGATTCATCAAATGACTACAATAGATAGAGACAAACTATTACATCATGACTCTTGATATGACCTTTACATGACATTTATAATAGAGACCAAACATCTAAATAAGATCATGATAGTCATCAGCAACTATCATACACAATGTATGATTTTCTCCATAATCATCTGACAACAACATCTAGACCAGCAACAATGTATGTCTGCATCAACTCATCCTTTTGAACAGAATTCTGCATATGACATACAGAATCATTCACATTCTATCATATGTGAAAAACACAATATCCATCTCATAAGATCTACATGATCCAAGTATCATCACATGGGAACATTCTGCATCAATCAATATATGTAGGTATCAACCTATCATCATATAGGTAAGAACTTATCCTCATCATGTTTCCAACTATGCAAATTTGAGTAAACATTCATGTATCCAACACTATGTAACTTGAGCTCAAGATCATTTGTCAAGATTGCTTGATATCATCAACAATAACAATCCTCATCCACATGAGCGCCAAGAACTATAGGAATCCTGCATCATAATTGTATTATATGATCTTTATGCATATGACAACATCAGCATATGAGTGACTCATCATCAGGTAATTAAGATGTGTATTCAAGCTTTGTACTTCTCCTTATCCTTATGAAGATCACCATGTAAGCGCCATTAATGCATCATTAGAGAATCAACCACAATTTTGATCTGAACACCAACTATGTAACCCCAAGAATCATATGAGCATTTTTCATGGAAAACTCATAACCGTATCATAGCAAGATGTATCATTTAGCCATAGAAGCATCATCACTAAGGACTACTAACCATAATGCCAACAATGCATTATTAAAAGCATATGCTCCCCCTGAACCTGTGCCATCTTTCTTACTGTCAGATCTGATCATGCATATATCAGCGAGAAGTATCATCATCCACAAGCTAAGATCAAATAAAAACATCTTACAAGTATCAAGACATTTCCACACAACATCAACAGATTGTAACCATTATGAAACAGAGCAAATAATGGACTGAATCATATCAGACCCCTTTTCCTCAAACTAACATATATGCGACTGTGCAGTAACCAACCTGCTTATATATGCGACTTCCCTTTATGAAACTTGCGTATGAGATTTAGAACACTGAAGTTTTACACTTTCAGCTCCCTCTGAGTCTGCTATGTTTGCATATTGTGTTGTGCCACATATTTCTGACTGGACTTCCCGCTTCTTCCATATCTTCAAGTGTGATGATGTTTTCTCCTTTTGGTATGGTGCCCGTAATTTTTTCCTACATACCTTTGCTATATGTCCAAACTTGTTACATGCATAGCATCTTACATGTTTCATATTCCTTCTGTAGCAATCAACATCTTTGTGACCAAACATATTGCATGCAAAGCAATATCCCTTAAAGAACCTAGAACGTGATGATCTTTCTGTGTAATGGTCTTGAACCATTCTTCTTCTGCATCTAGTTGCGACATGTCCAAGATTATGACATACATAACATTCAACATTATTCATTGGAGGAGTAAAATATTTTCTTTGAAGAATTTTTTTTCCTTGCCTGTTGATGGGTTTGTCCTCTTGTCTCCTTGTTGATTATTTTAGATTTCTCATTAGAGTTCCTTGCCCCTCCTTGTGAGCTAGATTCATCTTCAACATATTCATAAAAACCAAGGCCAGTTTTGATAGTAGGAGACCTTTGACTACTAGGAATATGATCCGAGATCTTAGTACTACCTTGAAATCATAAGAGCTTATCCTTTTCTTCTAAGTTATCTTTTAGAATATTTACCTAAACCTGATGTTGCTTCTCCTTTTCATGATACTGCTTCTTCATGTATTCTTCAGCCTTTCTTCCTTCTTCCAACTGATATCTTAGTTCAAGAACTTCATTTTCTTGTTTTCCAAGAGCTTGGAGTAGTTCTTTATTCTGCCTTTTTGATTCTTCAAAATTTTCTTTTAGCTAGAAGATCGTAGCTTCAAGACTTTCATAGTAACTGGATCTATCTCTAAGTTTCTTGATTGTTGTGCTCCTTTCATTGACTTCATTTCCTAATGATGTCACTTCATCCTGCAGCTTTTGACATTGATCTTCCTTGCCCTTGAATAACTTCCTTACCTTGTTTCCTTCCTCTAATTAAGCTTTTAGTTTGGTAGCTTCTTCTTTGAAGGAACATTCCCTTTTGTTCAATAGATCTTCTTGATCTCTAATTTTGTCTGTAAGCCTTTTAAATTCTACCTCTATTTGATATCTTTCTTCCTCACCCATAAGAGAAAATTCAGTTGCTTCGCTATCACTTTCATAATTTTTAAATGGATGGATAAATGTATCACCAGAGCATAGAAAATTCATACCTGCTAGTTCTTTTGCTTGTTCATCTTCATCTTGAAGTGATTCTAAATCTGAAGTGCTTCTTCCACATATTCCCCAATCGATTCTCCCACTGTCATAGCTCTTCTGAGATGTCTTCTTCTTCTTAGGTTATTTCTTCTTAAGCTTCTTTCCCATTGATCTACGAATCTCCTTCAAGCGATCAAGCTTATACCAAAGGACCTGCTCTGATACCGATTGTTGGAAATAATACTGAGAGGGGGGGGGGTGAATCAGTATTATCAAATCAATATAACTTTTTCATTTCCATATTAAGATTCATATAGGCTACTTCAGTTAAGGAAAACCGCGTGTATACGCAACTGTGTGTAATGCAACAAGCGTATATCCAATAAACTTACGTTTTAGTTAGTTGATCCTTAATGAGTGCATCAGAACATTATTAACCATATGAAAAGTAAACAGGATCAATAAAATAGAATAGATCATCACACACAAGAAGAACAGATGAATACCATGATGTAAGGTGGAAACCCAATGTGGGTGAAAACCACCTGTTGCAAGTCGTCTCAATCTTTTTTTTAATAAGAAACTTATTTTTACAATAGTTTTGTATTGGTGCAATCTTATACCAGTACACAAGATTCTACCTAAAAAAGGCTACAACCTTCTCTAATTCTCCAGACTCTCCTGGAAGGGAGCTACAACCCCCTTAGCTCTTGTATTATCCGATCCATTTACTAGTACGTAGATGCCGGCCTACTAAAATGCTCCAACCTTTAGTCATTTTCCAGCTGCTACTGGAAGGGAGCTACCACCCCCTTAGCTCTTGTACTAGCTGATGTACTAGTACGTAGCTGCCGACCTATAGAAGGCTAAAACCTTCTATTTCTTCCTCCAGGTACCCCATTTCATACATTTTCAGACTGGATACTGCTGAAGCACAATACCATAATCTGAAGGCCATGTTTCATCTAATTTTCATACTGGACCCATCAATATCATTGAAGCACACAATCAATCAACACTAGCATCATCAATCTCTGAATCACCAAATACTGAATTACTGAAACTCTGTCAACAAAATGTAGTCACCAAAACACAGAGTAGAGCACAAGGCTCTACAACAATATTCAGAACCAACTATATTATCAGAAATCATGCGTCAGAGTGCATACGCTACTTGGAAGTTCCCAACCAGCGTGTATACGCAACTTCACCAAAGCGAACCAGCGTATTTGTCATCAATTACTTACTTATAACTTCACTGCACTTCCTAACTTGAGACATACCCAGATCATTTCATATACAAGGATAATACGTATGTTAGCAACCAGATCTAGTCCATCAGATCACACAAAGATAAGTCATTATGATCTTGATCTATTATAGATCTCATCCATCAACAATCAACCAAACTAAATATGAAAAATACTGACACCAATAAATAATCATCAACAATTAGAACCACTTGTAACTTCAATATCATATCTCATATGGTATACGCTACTTATATGTATCTAACCTGCGTATGTACGCGATTCTATCATAGTCAACCAGCGTATACATCTGTAAATATTCATTCATGAGTTGCAACTATTTCAAACTTAAGTTATACCCAGATTACAACATTACATGTGTTTGTATACAGATCTATAATAAACATGATCAAACCATATAGAGATGATTCATTCCAAGCCATTAGATCTCGATCTATCCTTAGATCTTGTTCTCCATCTACTGCTGAGATTTCTCCTTAGCTCAGATCAAGCAAAGCATTATGAACCCATAACCTGCATACTAGATCTCATACTTCATCAGATATTCAAGACTTTCTCCATCCCTTTGCCTAATGATCTTCTTCTCCTTTTATAGTCTTAGGCCTTACTCAATACCATGGTCCAAAACCATTGAGACCTAATACTGGGGACCCAATACTTGGGTTCAACACATCAGATGCAATACCAAGGACCAAAACCATAGGTCTAAATACCACGGACCCAAAAATAAGCATTCCCACATGTACGTGCTTTTCCGTGCATGAAAGTGCATGCATATGCATACGCAACTTTTGATGAGAAACCCTGCGTGTATATGCTCTTTTGTATATAGTGAACCTGCGTACATACTCGACTTGGTACATAGTGAACCTGCATGTAACCTGCATATGTACGTGACTTGGCATATAGTGAACCTACATATATACTCTACTTTCTTCATTCTTTGCAGTTTGATCATCAACTCTTTGCTACTAACCTACTGCACTGTCAGTTGTGTGAGTTGTTCTTCTATGAGTGGGTTGCCATCAAGTACAACAAAGGCATCATAATGCCAACATCTGTCTTGCAGCATCCACCTGCTCTTTCAGTGCCCTTGCTTACTGCATCCTTTCTAGCTATTGAGTGAGGATGACTGTCTGCACAGTTTCACTTACATTATCGTACTGCTCCTGAAGCTCGTGTGCCTCTGTTTCTAGGCACCGTATGTTGGGGTCCTCCTACAAGGGTGTGAGGATGCCAAAGGCTTGGTCCAACATACTGGTATAGTCCTTTACTTCTCATCCAATTTCTTCCAATCCTTTTTGAATAGCGCTAATGCACTGCTCTCTAACTTTTGGAGGAGTGGAAGGCTGCACCTTCAGTCATAGCTCAGCAATCTGGAGACTCTAGCTATACACGTGTTGTTTCTTCATGCACGTTTCAGACTCCACTTTCCAAACAGTGGATCTGCATCTCTGTTGTTAGGTCTGCGGCTATGGACAGCTCTGGGACTCGCCGGCATGCTTCATCAACTGTCTACACGATCTGCTAGTTTTGTGACACCAGTTCGTCATGTTGCAGGCTGAGTTGTTCGATGTTGATCTTTTTCTCACTCATCACCTAAATCATGTGGCCCTCCCTGAGGTGGAGCTCTATTGTTATTCAATCCTATAGTTGGTACAATGTGTCTCATGGAATGGCAGCGAAATTAAGCCCGAGGCCCTTGATCCTACCCATTGCAGCTCTGTTGTCCTCATTCTCTATTGTTAGCACTCCTTCCTGTAGCACTATGGTGTTGGCCATCTTTGCGTGTAGCAGCTGCTCCATTACTGATGTGTCTGTTGTACTGTATGTGGCTACAGTTCCTTCTTATAGGGGCCACACCTGTAGCTCCTACAGCTGCACCCTTAGGGCCCCCAACACAATCTGTTGCTCCAACATGGCTTCCTGGAGTGCTTCCATAGTGACCTTGTGAACCATGTCACCGATGTTGTAGAGGTCACCTTCTGCTAACGTGATTGGGTTGATGGCCAATTTGGAGGCCTTGACCTTTTTCCATGGACCCAATCTCTCTCTGACGCGTGGCCTTTTTAGTTGGGTGGAAATTGTGCCCTGGTCTGCACCTTATTCTGCAAGGTCTGTATCCTATGCTTCCTATCCTATAGACAAGTACTAGCCCTCCTCGTCCTACATTGTGATGGCCCCTGTTTCTTGCGCTGCTGCTACTACTCCGGTGGCCTTTGCCTACTTCGTGGCTGCCCTTGCTACCTTGTAGAAAGCCCTTACCTCTGTGGCCGCTTTTTCATTGCACCTCTTCTCAACTAACTTCGTGACATACAACTTGGCCTCATCTTTTTGTTTCTGTGTTGTTGTCCTATCCAGCTCTACTAGATCTGGCGCACGCCACTTCGGGGGGCATGATTCTAACACTGAAAAAATTGCATCATCAATGGTGATGAAGGGAAGCCTTGTCCATTGCTACACCTGATCCTTACGCATCTTGATGTAAATTTTATGCGTGTGCACCTTGAAATCTACAAAGCTTTGCAAATTGTTGTGCACTATGGGGAACAGTCATGGCCGCCTATTGATCCACATCCAGATGCTTGCCTCCATGAGCACCCAGAAGATATTTGTTTTGCAAATTCACTTTGTATCCTTGGTAGCCCATAGTGATGTGTACTTTGCGGCCTCTAGTAAGTCCTGTTGAATGCTGGGGAACTGACTGTCCTCTGGAAATTCTCCTGTTACCAACAAAATCAACAATAGAAACCACGCGTAGTGGAAGGTATTGCACTGCTCCTAGGCTTCCTTATAGTTGGTCAAGAATTCCTCATAGAGGAACTTGACCTAGTTGAATTGGACCCCCTTTGCACATTGTTCAGCCATCACAACTACCAAAACTAGTACTTCATCACCGCGACATTTTCTCATTACCTTCCTGACCAATATTTGGGTGGCTATGTGCACCCCTTTATCATTGATGCTGCTAATTACGTAACCCCTCTTTTTCTTCTCAAGCTTGTATTTTTTCTTCGTGGCCTCTACGAGCACCAAATATTCACTTTTTCCTGATATCGCCACAGGGTACTTTCCCTTACAGGGGAGCCAGGAAATTCAGTGGATGAGATTCGCCATGATGGGAATAGGCTCCTCCAGCCATAAGTACCCATCATGAACTGAGCAAAGTAGCTACCTGATGATGAAAATAGTGATAGGCGCATGGTGAAAGTGTGGAATCCATAACAAATGAAGCAATCTATCCTTCTCCACACCACGCAGCCATTATCACGGCTCTAGTGTTGTGACTAGCCCCTCCATGCTCTACCTCACGAGGCTTTCTATCTCTAAGTGTGGGAACTTATCACTGTCCATGACGTCCCAATATTCAAAATTCATTGTGGATATGCAGCCTAGGTGCAAGCCCTCAAACACAATTCCATCGGGGAGGAGTGGGGTCTAGAGTGTGCTCTTAGTGGCATCCAGATCCTTTGGTATCTTAGTTTTCCCTTTTTGTAGACGGACGTACTCAGGCAATTTCACTGTATAGCGCACTGGCTGGATGTCCTCTTCCATGTCTTCTACTTCCTCTATCTCATTGATGAGAGCCTTTTAGTCCTCCTCCTCATCATCTGTCTCAATGGTGATAGCCTTGCCCTATTTTTCCATTGAGAGTTTACCAAACCATGGATTCGTCTGGGACATGCGAACTAGTCTTGCTGCCTGCTTATCTTTCTTGGGGCTTAGCACCTGAGGCGATTTCTAGATTTTTGGCGGGACCCTAGTGCCTCTAGGACTATCATGTACCATGGGGTTCTGCGTGGCCTCGTCAGTGGTTCATTCTGTAGAGCCCAAACATCTCTCGGTAGTTCTCATCTTGTTTGAACTATTTGTGGTCGTTTGCGAACTTCAGGGCTCAAATATTGCCTAGCACTCAATACTTTGTACTCTAATCAATTGCTCAAATCTCAAGTGGACAAGTGTTGTCTCGTGGCTAGCCCCTCGAGTTTTAGAGTGCCTTTTGAATTCAAATTCGACCGCTCCCCCCAATTTTGGGTCATCAATGCTTTCTTGGTAGTAGATTGCCCCAAATCTTGTCCTTAATTCATGTCTTAAATGCTGGCAACCTGCTCCCTTTTGCCTTAAATCAGAGATCTCATCATGAATAGTTACAACAGAGGTCACTTCCCAGCCTACCCATGTGGTAGCGTAGCTCCCCGTGCGCTGTCACGACCCTTGCGACATGTTGATTCTGCACGCACCCCCCTCATCATGTAGCTTCCAAACAGACTCTTTATAGTCCCAAGCTCTCTTCCAAGTGCTTGGGGTACTGATAATGTCCTCCCTAAAGCTAGTTAGGTGGTCACACCAACTGTGCGAGGCTTCAACTAACCTCCCAATATAGTCTACGGAAACTCCTCAATTTCCTTCACGATAGTCAGTGCCGTGCATTCTACTCTATGTAGTGTGCTTCCTTAGTTACTGTATTTGGTGAGGTACGGTTGTGGCCATGGTAGCAAAGTCATAAATTCTCATCGAAAATCTTATAATCCAGTGGTATGATCATCCACACCTTGTCTTGTTATCCTTGGTTTATCGAAAAGACATGATTTCTTGAACTCATTTTCCAATCTTTTGATATTGGAGTCCATCAAAATGCTTTTATTCCTCAGTTGTACCCACTCTGTTTCGAGTTCAGGAAGTCTAAGGTTCCCTCACCGAATGGCATCCTGAGTCTCTATATGTTCGACCTTGCATAGCTGTGTGATTTCTTCATCCTAGTCTTTGCGTACTATCACAACTATGGGAGCTATGAAGTGTGGATTCCTATATGAATTCTCTTAAAAAATTACTGTGTCTACTCTGTTTTGCACCTTTAGAATTGGTTCCGCAGTCAGGGTTTTGCACATGGTCCTATAGGCCCATTGAACCGCTGGTACGCATAGGTCCCAATCAGTGCATCTTGCCTGGTGAACCTTGTTTAGAACTTTGCACAGCCTATCGAATGCTTCACCGTGGATTATTGGTAGCACATGCCACGTTTCCTGTTGCTATAGTTTTTTTCGATTATTTATTCTGAGAGTGCTATGCGCTTGTGTGAGTTGTACAACATATGTCCGTACCCATCGGGAAATGTGGGTGCGCATGTCGTTTTTCCCCTATTGACTGGCTCGCGTTCTGAGCTGGGATTTTCCAAAGTGTAGGCATATCATCCTTCTGCATCCGTCCTAGTCCTCAAAATTTCCTTGATGCATACCCCACCATCGTGTGGGCGTTGCGCGTAGTGCCCACTTCAACGCATTGAACCGCTGCTATTCTGGTATTGTGCTTAAAAATTTGCTCATGAATTCATCCACTGCTGACAACACATCATATGTCGGCAGATCCCTTGCTTTTGTTGTCATGCAGTGCAGTGATCTAACCATCATATTGCAATTAAGCATTGTTACTTCGTGCAACCGACTTTGTCATCACTCTACCTCTTCATTTGAATCCAAAGTGCAGGAGCTTTCACACTCCCACGAAATCCTTCCATTTGCAGTCGAATTCACCCAATCCTCTTCCCACGTAGTTATCTTGTAAATAAAATCGAGATTGTCATCACTATCATTGTCGTGCATTAGTTTAATGTATCATGCTCCTTTGGCTGGATCTAGTGGTACTACTATGCGTAGTGACCTTTCACAAAGATCATTTTGCGCTTCTTCATATTTATGACTCCGTTCATATTGGTGGCCCAATCCATTCCTAGTAGTGCAGGATAGGGATTAATATCATCGACTATCTCTATCACTTCAAAATATGCCTTCGCGCACACACCTTCAATATCTATTGTTACCCCTTGTAATCTTCCCATGGGAAAGATATTCTATTGGTTTTCCATTCATAACTAAATAGGAGACCACTATAGTGCAGGTCTACCCATGCGTTCCCATGTTTCCTTTGGTAGTGCATTCATGTCTGATCATAGATCCAGGATTACCTGATCCATTTCATACTTGCCAATTTTCACAGTCAACCTCATCTCCCTTCCTATGTGCAATGCATGCTTTCCATGTTACCAGACCACGCACGGTTATCCTGACCCCACGCACCTAGTGATAAGTTCCTATAGCCATTTTTCTACCTTACTGTCGTCTAGTAGTTTCATGCATGTCTCCAAAAAGGTAGTGAGCATTGAAGGATCCATTCCTGGTTCTAATTGATCCTTCCTACCTGAAATGGAGGCCTCTTTGAAGCCCTTCTTAGCTTCCATGAATGTCTCCTTTGCACGTTCTAAATCAAATTCAGGTTCCTTAGTAGGAGCCTTGTGAACCCATGCACTTTCTTCTAGCTGCTTACCTTTATCATCGCTAGTGGTCATACCGCTCCTGAGCATCATGTTTACATTCGGGTCTTCTTCGTGCAGTTTCAACCTCATCAACTATAAATTCTGAGTCAGAGGGGGCTGAAATACCCCTTTTTCATGTAATCTTGCTATCAGTGTAGGGCAGTCTTTTGCCTCATGATCAAATTGAGTGCTATACACATAGGATGTGCTCGTTGGGTTTGTACAATCATAGGCATAATGCCCTGGGCCTCTACAATTATAGAAAATTAATTTTATAAGATCCCTTCTTGGTCCCATTCCACCTCGACCTCGACCGCGCCCTAGAAATCCAATGCCTGCCATTCCTGCATTCAGGTCGAGGGCTCATGTTTGGGTCTACACCCTGTAGGCAGGGGTCTGATCCATCATTAGTTCGTAGCTTCTGTAGGTGTGCTCATCATGGCTTATTGACCTATAGAAGTTACAAAACAATTGTTTTGGCGTCTGTGTATACTTCTGTAATAGATGGCAATTGTCCGTAGTGTGTTTTCCTCATGTCTGATAGATAGTGCACCATAATGCAGGTGTCGTGCTTGGCCCTACCTATGGCTCAAGTCTTAATGGCATCGACCCTCCTCCTTCCAAGTAGTTCACAAACATTGGACAGTGGTCCTTGTCATTCCCCTGACCTTTGCATTTTATGCACCATACCTCCTCGCGCTCCTTCGTGTTAGGTGTCTTGTCCTATTTCAAACTTAGCATTTCCAGACACAGATTTTGCAATTGCATGTGGACTTTTTGGACTCCCAAACCAGGGTCTTGTATAGAGGTTTCATGCAATCTCATCACCATTTCTAAAGCTTCAGCCTGGGTGGAAAGTGTTGGGTTGTGTTATATTCTTTCCACAACTAACCTATGTAGTGAACCGGGGTGTTGGAGGGGTGGTGGAGTCCCCGTTTCGTTGCGCCGATTGCGCAGCGAGGGGGTGGCAACACCTTGGGAAAAAAAATTTGGACCCTGTATTAGGTTGGGCAAACCTACCTATGGTTTTCGGTCCATGGTTTTGGACTTGATGGTTTTCAGTCCATGGTATTGGATGCTTCGACATGTATAAATATGTATTGTAACATTGAAAGGAACACAATGAAAAATCAAGCCGGTAGTCCCAGTTTTGGGATCCAAGGGAAAATATCTATGTATATGTGTTTTATGTGTTATGCTCTCGCATTGTTTATTTTCTATGTTTTAGAATTCGTATGCAGGTAATTCCTGTACGGGGTTAAAACCTACAAAAAGCTTTTGTTGTGATAGCGTCATCCTTAAGTACGATTTCAGTGCTGCTACAAACCATGTGTGGTGTTGTCCATCTGTCAACGTCATGTTGGCTTTGTGAATCATACCCTTTAGTGTTTGGTCAAGATCCCAAGGGGTCTCACCTAGGAGCATCGTGAACTCCTTAAACCTGATGATTGATTATGTTTCCAACTTTGGCCTGCTAAATTCCCTGTTCAATGCAACTTGGATCTCTACAGTTCCTGTGTTTAGATGGTCATTAGAATGCTTGATGTACCATGTTAATGCGTGATCTTGCAATGCGCTTACCAATGTAGCCTCCCTGATATTGTAATTTGCGACGCCTTGTGCTTCCCATACTGATCTTACAACAAACCAGAATTAGTCTAGATCTTCATTCCCTACTCTTGTAAATACTGTTAGTTTGATCGCACTCACCATATTGAACTATGGGGGTGGCAGAGGTGGGGTGTGTGGAGATGGAGATGAGGATGATACGGGTTGTGGTGTGGGTGGAGGTGGTAAACATAGAAAGTGCTACCTTATCAGACTAACCATGCTTCTCGGAGAATCTTTCATGAGCTCTTCCTTACTTTCCCGTGAGGGGGAAATTAAGGGACTGGTTTCCAATTCTTCACTACTTTCGCTTCTATAGGTCTTCCCACTTCGCGTAGTCCCAAACATTAATTTATTCGCATAACCCACTTTTCACACAATAGCATCTTAATCCAAGTGTTCAAAGATTTAATATACTTACCTCGTGGTCCCTTAAGGAAACATCGCTCTGCCTCACTGTAGTTGACAGTTGTATCTACTGTGAACTTAGTGATAAATCCTCCTATAATTTAGTTGAGCCAATCATCCATAGCTCATGTGATCTTATCTCCTAACGCTTCTAGTCTGTGCACTAATTCTGGAGTCCACATGATTGCTTTGTTGAGCCTACACCTTCCTTGGCTATCTGCTAGCTTCGCGATCCACTCATATAGCTCAAAAGGAAAGGATGCAAAGAAAATTTGATGGATTTCCATATATAGGTAGCATTCCAACCACTTTTCTTTAGTTACACATGGATTTTTGTTTTCCTTCGCTGCGAATTCATGAATCTTGTTATCCAACCACTCTCCAATTTCTTTCTTTGTTGGATTCTAATGGCCCAACATTAAACATCCCTTATGCAAATCTCAGTCCCATCAACGGAACCATTTGTTGGTTGTATGGGCCTGACCCTGGTTTAGAGGTGATTTAGCTAAGCAAATTCCAGTACTACTAGCCCTTTCAACAAAAGTCTGTGGATCATGGACTGAGGTCTCACCCGAAGTAGTATGGGAGGGTGCTAAAACTAGGTTTCCACACCCTTGGGATGTCTAACAAGCTTTTGGAGGTCCACGGTTTGACCCTGCATGCTCGTCGCTACACGCACATGTTAGTCCCTCGCAACCTGTGATGTTTCTTCCGCATAGTCTTACTTGGGGCATGACCGATATTATACACAAGTTCCTTGCTATTTAATCTGTTATTACCCGATAACTCAACTTATTTGTGTAAGAATAGTGATAATTAACAACATATCCAACAATCATATCAGTGTGCACGATAAAAAAAATAGTATAAATGTAAAGAAGGCAATACACAAGTAGATACACAGGAATAGGAATCGAATTCTCTTTATTATTCTTTGGTCAAGATTACAGACTCGACACCACCTTGCGCACTCAGCTGTAGGGGCCCGGGCACTCAGATGCGGACTCTACTAGGCGTCTGCGCACTCGACTGCAGAGTCTCTTCCTACTAATATGACCCAATACACTTAGATTCTTACTATATCCTCAAACCATGCGTATTAATCTATCTCTCTAATTCCCTCTCCCTTACAACTTAGAGCCTTGCTCTATTTATACAATCCCATGGTCCATGGACCATGAGTAGGCCGACATGACATTACATTACTCTACAATACTTAGGCGGAAAACCCTCTGATTCATCCTATACTTCACGCTCTCTGCCCATAATTCATGGAGTCTTACAATACATTTGACCAAAACTTGGGCTTTGAGCCCCAAAACATGTTGTGGGGGGGGATTCCATGCCCAACAATATGACAACAAGTTTGATAAATCTCCAGGGAAATTTAGAATGCACTCGCTAGGGCCATATGTCATTAAGGAGATTACCGATGGTGGAGCAGTTTAGTTGGTTATATTAAACGAAGATCCCTTCCTAGGCAAGGTGAATGGTAGCCGATTGAATCCATACACTGGTGATCTGGCCAGGTGGCTATAAGAAGGTAGCATAGTCTTAGCTCTCCAGGCAGCTGAAAGGAGGCACGGGAGTATAAACTAGACTTCTTGATGTGGGGAACTTAACCATTAGAGGATTGTACAGAACAAGGAGATGTCACAGGATTCGTGACAATGTGGAGTGAGCTACGCTACCCGGGGAGAAATCACGTAGCTCAACTGGAAAGTGACCTTTAAAGTCACTGTTCATGATTTGATAATAATAATGCAGCCAAACGGAGCAGGCGGCCAACATTGAAGACAAAATTTATGGGTAATATATTTGGAAATATGCCACCAATCCGGCATTAATGAACCAAATGTGGGGGGAACAATTGGATTTGAATTCAAAATGGCCTATAAATTACAGCTGTAGGCCCAATAAAAAACAATTAGAATTTTGAACATTGCGTTGGTGAGCTCTTAGATGTGCATGATCCGCACATTTTTCGAAGAATTGCTTGACTACCCATTGTTTGATCAATTTCCAAAGTCCAACCGCAATTACATCCATGATTTTATCCCAGGAACTGGAGCTATGGATGCCGAAGGGGCTATGCTGGAGGTTGTTATGGAGGCAGAGGGAGCTGCTCTAAAGATTGCAGAGGTACTAGCTGAAGTCCCCATCTCACCATGGATGCCTAGGCTGAATCCTGCCCTGACCAAGGAGAGTGCAAAGGATAAGAAGGGAAAGAAGGTTGTGATACCGGTGCACACGTGACTTAGAAGAAACCCACCGAAGGACAAGCCCACCACACAGGAAAAGGGAAAAACTATTAGCTTGGAGCCAGACGAGGAAGAGGTTGAGGAAATCCCGATGGATGATGAAGATTTGGGGGTGCAAGTTGAGGAAGTTGAAGTTGAAGGTTCTGACTCTATCACTAAGTTTCCCGAATATGTTCCTCCGTGCAATTGTACAACCAAGGTTTCAAAGGACATTAACGAAAGAAAGGTCACCTTGCACATACCTCTGTTATCAGATGAGATTGACTTTGAAGGACCGCGCTTGGGATGAGTTCCGCTATTGAAACTAGAAGGTTGAGACTTAGCTAACACTGAGAAGTTCCCTCACTTGGCAACAGAAGAACTAATATAACGTGTTGTTCACACAACCACTAAGATGACTATGTTGGAACTGTGGAAGTGGCTCAGGGGTGTAGACAAGGCAGGTCTTCTAAACGTGGTATGGGTGTTGTACTACAATCACACACCCATTACAGTATTGGTCATTAAGCATCTATTATGCTTGGTGCACGATGGGTGTCTATGGTTGGAGGAGCCGATACCCATCATTGATACGTTGATCCATAGGATCACATGGCTACCCTATACAGGGGAAAATCTGACTATGATGTTTGGCAGAAAAGGGGGCAAATAGGCTCTCACGAGGCCATGAAGGAGGAATTCAAGCTCGTGAAGAAGTCATGAGGCTATGCCATCTCGAGTATCTGCGATCCTATGGTCAAGGTGGCCATGCAAATTTTGGTAGGAAACGTTATGACGAAGTGTTGCACAGATGAAGTGTTGGCACCAATCATCGCTATAGTAGCCCAATGTGCTGAAGGAGTCCAATTTAATTGGGTGTGCTATCTCTGTGGTGAGTTCCTTGTGAATTTCCGTGAGGGATAGGAGCTCAGCAAGACCTTCCAGTATGCGTGGCCCTTGCTATCCATTGTGTTGGTAGCCTGGGAGTTGCCTGGAGACAGTCAATTCCCCTTGATCGTGCCAGACATGTTAGAAGCAATGAAGTATGCTTCGTTGTGGGTGACCAAGGATGCTCAAGACATCAAGGATAACAAGATCTTCTAGATCTTGATGGAAATGAATATACGCTTCGCTATCAATCACAAGTCGCGATTGCCACTTACTGTGTTTGCGAAACTACAGGAGTACGTGGAGCTCAAGGCATACTTTCAGCACGTATCGATTAGGGCATGGAAGGATCCTTAGTAGAAGTGGGATAACTTGCCTTACTTGGAAACAAATGACGTGATTGATGTAGTTCTTGATCACTCACTGGTAGAGTGGTGCACTACCTTAGACTTGGTGGTGCGGTCGAGCAAGTCTGCCGTCTAGTGCAAAAAGGAGGAGGCTAAGCTCAAGATGGCACAGCTAGATGAGAAGAGGAATAAGGAGGCCACTGACAAGGCCCAAGTAGAGTGTGATGCCACCTAGCAGGTGGAAAAGAAGACAGGTAGAACTGAGCGTGGCTCTGATAAAGGTGTGAGGTCACCTTCATCTTAAAAAAGGAAGAAATGGATGAACAAACATAGCAACATGGAACGGAATTGTAGATGACATTGTACTACATCAAATGTCCAAGAGAACAAGAAAAAGTGGGTGTTGGCTTGTATGTGCCTGACCCAGGTTTAGAGATAATTTAGCTAAGAAAATCCTAGTACTATTGACCCTTTCAGCAACAGTATGCAGAGCACGGACTGAGGTCTCACTCAAAGTAGTATGGGATGGTGTTGGAACTAGGTTTCTGCACCCTGGGGATGTCTGATGAGCTTCTGCAGGTCCTCAGTTTGACCCTGTGTGCACGTCGCTACATGCACCTGTTAGTCCCTCGCAACCTATGATGTTGCTTCCACGCAACCCTACTTGGGGCACGACTCATATTATACCCTAGTTCCTTGCTATTTAATATGTTATTACCCGATTACTCAACTTATTTGTGTAAGACTAGTGATTATTAATAACATATCCAATAATCATATCAGTGTGTGCGATAAACAAAATAGTAAAAATGTAAAGAAGGCAATGCACAAGAAGATACATAGAAATTGGAACAAGCTTTTTTTTATTATTCTTCCATCAAGATTACAGACTCAACACCGCCCTATGCACTCAGGTGCAGGGGTCCGCACACTCAGCTGCAGACTCTACTAGTCCTCTATGAACTCAACTATAGAGCCTCTTCCTACTACTACGACCCAATACACTTAGACTCTTACTCTATGCTCGAACCATGCGTATTCATCTATCTCTCCAATTCCAATTCACTCTTTTTACAACTTAGAGCCTTACTCTATTTATACAACCCCATGCTCCGCGAACCATGGGTAGGCCGACATGACGTTACATTACTTTACAATACTTAGGGCAGACAATCCTATGACTCATCCTATACTTCACGCTCAGCGCTCGTAATTCGTGGAGTCTTATAATAAATTTGACCAAAACTTCGGCTTTGAGCCCCAAAACATGTTATGGGGGGATTCCATGCCCAACAGGCCCCCTACACAATCATCGTGACTTGTCCCGAGTCACTCTGTTGGTGTGGTGATCTTGGTGCAGAGCCCCTCCAACTGGTCCCGTATTGCTCAGAGATCTGCAAACCTCCTTTGTGGTTTGATGGACTTCCTACATTCTTGCTTCTAAATCATCCGCGTCTAAATCATGTCCTTACCTTAGTACCAGCATCTAGTGCATCTATTTATAGTCTGGCACCCTTGCCTAACTCCTCAAGTCGTGAAGACTATGCTGCGGACGGTTAGTTAGAGAGCTGACCCACTCGTGTAGAGTTTCAAGCGACTGTCGTTTACTTTGCCTAGGAAGGGTTCTCCATTTAGTTTGTCTTTCTAAACCACACCTCCATCTGTCACCTCCTTTACCACATATGGTCCCAGCCAGTGCATTCTGAATTTTTCCAGAAATTTTTCAAACTTATTGTCATACAACAGTACTAAGTCTTTTACCTTGAAGTTATGCAACTTGATATGGCAGTTGTGCCAAGCCTTTTCATGCTGCTTATGTTGATGAAATCTAGCCAAAAACCATTCTTCCTCGAGTTCTTCTAATTGCGCGAGCATTTCTTCCAGAGCTTCGTGGTCTGTCATGCCTATGAGCACTGTTATTCGTAGACTAGGTACGATGTATTCCATCGGCATGACAGTTTCCATGCTATAGACTAACCGAAAAGGTGTCTGTCCTGTCAATTTCTTGCACATTGTCCTGTACACCCATAATACAGTAGGTAAGCGCAGGTCCTAGTCATTTCACTGCGCGTTACATACTTTGGTTAGCGCAGTCTCTAGTATTTTGTGCAATGCCTCTACTGTCCCATTGGCTTGTGGGTGGTACGGTGTACTTTTTTTATGATACACTGAAACTCTTCTGTGAGCACACTGATGGTTTCATTCAAGAAATGTGTTCCATGATCGGTCGTTAATATTTTTGGACAGCGAAATCGTGTCAACATTTTTTCAAACAAAAACTTTGGAGCCGTATCAGTTGTGCAGGGCTTGACCAGCTGTTCTTCTGCCCATCATTTCAGGTACTCCGTCGTGATGATGATGTAGCAAACACTTGTATTTCCCTTAGGTTTTCTTGGGCCCACAAAGTTGATTGCCCATTTTTCAAACAGCTACAGTGTCATTTGGGGATTTAGTGGCATCTCATCCCTTCGTGATGGTTTTCCAATCCTTTGACATATATCGCAGGCATTACAATGCGCTTTCAAATCCTAGTGCAGGGTTGGCCACCATAACCCTGAACAAATAATCTTCTGTGCAATCATGCATCTTGCGCAGTGTCATCCTACACTACCCCCATGTGCTTCTGTGAGGATTTGACCTCGTTCAAATTTAGGTACATATCTTCGCAATATCTCATTGCTGCCCATATTGTAGAGGTGCCCTGCAATGAATGGAAAGTCCACCGTGCGCACCACCAATTCCTTCTTCTATTGGACGAAGTATTCCTTTGTCGCAGTCCTTGTTATTAGAAAATGGATTATATCTTCGAGGTGTCCATCTGCGATGCGTATTGCAAAGAGTTGTGCATCAGGTAGTCCCTCCTCCAAATTAATGGGTTCCTCACCCATCTCAATTCGTGACAAGTGATCCAACCCTATGTTTAGGCATCCCGGCTTGACTATGACCTCAAAATCATGTTCTTGAAATAGTAAGAGCCATTTACATATGCGGCCCCCCAACACAAGCCTATTCACCAAGTATTTCAATGCGGAATGGTCAGTATACATCTTGAAATGTCCCCCGAGTAAATAGTGTTGGTATTTTTGGAGCACGTACACCATTGCCAACCCCTCATGCTCGGTGGTAGAGTAATTCTTTTCTGCTTTGGACAATCTCCAACTCATAAACACGATCTGGTGATCCACACCCTCTGTGCCCTCATGTGTAAGTATGACTCCTAACGCGATACACGACGCATCAACATGTACATGAAATTCCACATCATATTTTTAGAAGACCAAGATTGGAGTGGAGGCCAGTTTCCCCTTTAGGGCATCCAAAATCTTCATGCAATCATCATTCTAGCAATATGTAACATCTTTTTTCAATAAATTTTCCATCGGTTCG
>APFE031139008.1:11856-35689 GCA_000404065.3 Pinus taeda | reverse complement strand
GCCCTATTTAGAAATCAATCTAATTATTATTATGTATAAATATAAATTTAAAATATAAAGAGGTTTATGAACACTAAAAATATAGGTATGGTAAATAAATAAAACATCTTTTTATACTTCCTCAAAAATTATCGTAAATAAATAAAGATATAAATAAATTAGAGGTATGGTAAATAAATAAAACCTATTTTTATATTTAGTCTACAAACCTCTTTATATTTAGGAAGACACAAAAAAGAGTTTTATTTAGGTGAATATGGGCCAAATACCATTTTGATACCATGAGTTAAATACCATATTTATAAAAGAGATGTGGTAAATTAATAAAATAAATAAATAAATGAAAGGTATAGTAAATAAATAAAACATTTTTTTATATGTATTCCATAATTCACTTTATATTTGGAACACTAAAAAATGAGGTTTTATTTAAGTGAAGACTATTGTAATATCCCTAGTGTAAATACTCATGTAAAAACTTAAGTGAAATAAAATATTCATAAATAATGAAGTTTACCATTAACCGTTTTAGTTAGGGTTCATTTCTTGATAACTACACTTAAC
Source organism: Pinus taeda (assembly GCA_000404065.3). Lineage (NCBI taxonomy): Eukaryota > Viridiplantae > Streptophyta > Pinopsida > Pinales > Pinaceae > Pinus > Pinus taeda. The sequence continues at coordinate 35,125 of APFE031139008.1, read as the reverse complement.
GTTCTTTATTCATTGGAGATTGACTGTTACCGATGAGCAAGCATAAGTTCTCTGCAATGAAGGGACTCACGGTAATCTTTTGGCTGCTGCTATTGCAATGTGTATGTGTCCATATCATGGTACAAAGGCCACTTCTTCTCCAGAGATCTACAACGGGAATCGATCGAGGGGCGGATTTGGTTTTCGATGGAGTTCAGGAGATGGCTCCTTGAAGATTTATAGTGAAAACCACCTTGTAGGCCCGTGTACTCGAGTAGTTGCAATGAGACTTATAGTTTCATGCCTTGAACTACATCATTAGTGGGAAAATTATTGTTGCTGATGGTTTATGGATGCCTATTGTTCCAATCGGCCACATTTATGTCAAATGGAAGTGAGCTCATGTTGACTGTGATGGGACCTGGTCTAATTGGGGGCTTGTTTTTACCTCTTCCCGGAGCTTTTCCGGATGCCTTGCTGATCTAAGTACAAGGATCAAACTTTTTCACACATTATTATTGAAAGGAAGTTCTTTCTCAATGTTGAAGGTGATGGAGGCAAGGAGGCTGCAAGGATAAGATAAGTAACTGCATTCTTTATAGAGAAAGTATTTTAATGCATGCAGTAAAACATTGAATATTTTATATGTTTTCTTGGTAGAGAAAGTATTTTAATGCATGCAGTAAAAGATTGAATATTTAAATGTTTTCTTAGTAAAGAAAGTGTTTTAATGCATGCAGTAAAAGATTGAATATTTTATATGTTTTCTTGGTAAAGAAAGTATTTTAATGCATGTAGTAAAAGAATGATTATTTTCTATGTTTTCTTGGTAAAGGAAATATGTTAGTGCATGCAGTTAAAGATTGAATATTTTATATATGTTTTCTTGGTAAAGGAAATATGTTAGTGCACGCAGTTAAAGATTGAATATTTTATATGTTTTCTTAGTAGAGAAAGTATTTTAATTCATGTAGTAAAAGATTGAATATTTTATATGTTTTCTTGATAAAGAGAGTATTTTAATGCATACAGTAAAGGAATTATTATTTTGTATGTTTTCTTGGTAAAGGAAATATGTTAGTGCATGCAGTTAAAGATTGAATATTTTATATGTTTTCTTGGTAAAAGAAAATTGAATATTTTATATGTTTTCTTAGTAGAGAAAGTATTTTAATGCATGCAATAAAAGATTGAATATTTTATATGTTTTCTTGGTAAAGAAAGTATTTTAATGCATGCAGTAAAAGAATGATTATTTTATACGTTTTCTTGGTAAAGGAAATATGTTAGTGCATGCAATTAAAGATTGAATATTTTATATGTTTTCTTGGTAAAATAAAATATTTTAATGCATGCAGTAAAAGATTGGTTATTTTATAGGTTTTCTTGGTAATGAAAATATGTTAACGCATGCAGTTAAAGATTGATTATTTTATATCTTTTCTTGCTAAAGAAAATAGGTAGTTCCTATTAAAAAGAGTACATGTGAGTCTTGTGTGTGAAATGCTTTTCTCTCATCATTTTCTTGGAATAAAATCCTTGCTAAATATAGCCAAAATATCTTCTTGAGAAAAGATGGTGAGGCATATAAACTTCTTGAGGACATAGTGTGAAAAGTGGCCAAGTTTTCTTTGGATTAAAATATATATTTTTATTTAATAAAAGTTTCTTGAAAAGGGATATATGGTAATTTCATAGTGATTCTAGCTAGTTTCTAAGTTTCTAGTGAAATAATTATGCATTACATGCATGATAGAAATAGCTAATGATGTGCTTCTAGGCACATAGATATTCATTTCTAACTTTCTTGAAGAAAGCGTATGTTTTATGTACACATAAATATAGTTTCTTTTTAGAAAAAGTCTGCATACTTCATGTATGAAAATGATGGCTTTTATGAGAGATCTCTCGAAGAGTTTCCTATTCTTAAAAGAAATATGAATAGTGTTCATATCATATCAAGAATCCATACTTGTTTCATGAAAAGATTATGTGCATTGAAGTAAAAGTAATTGTGTTAGGAAAAACACATGTTGCATGCACATAAGGGTAGCTATTGTGACTTTGGAAATATGATTTTGTGTGTACATAGAGAAAGTGATTATGTTAACTTTCTTGAAAATAATAATCTCTTTAAAAGATTGTCTTGTTAGATGAGTTGTGTCGATTTCTTGATTTTGATGCATAAAAGGGTAAGTTAACCTTGTTATTGTATCTTGATTTTTATGAATAAAGATGGATATCTATAATAATTTCTTGAAAAGGAAGCATGAGAAACCTTCATATAGGAAGATAGAGAAATGAGGTTATAATGACTTCCTTTAAGAAAGAATTATGTAATTGTTTACATGAAATGTTGATAGAATTCTAGAAAAGGGAATATGTGCTGCATACATTAAAGGAGGGCTCTTATGATAAGCTATTAGATGCGCAAAGAATAGTCATTATGTTCTAGAGATATGTTCTTTGTATGGCTAGAAGAACTATTGGGCCATATTTCTTTAGGAAAATTATATGTGATTACTGTTATGCTAACATAACTATTATCTTAGCTTCATGTTGAATAAGATGTGTATGCACACAAGATTTGTGTTAGCTTTCATTAGAAAGGATATGCATTCGCATGCGGGAAGAGACAACAAATTGTGTAGATTGCTTTACATATTTGCATGCATCAAAAGTAATATCTAAGGGACTGTTCTTTTGATAAAGTTCATGTAAATTTTCATGTAAGAAGATTATAACTCATGTTTTAGTTAGTCCCTTCAAAGGAATGCCTTAGTGTTTTGTCCTCTAAGAATATGTGCTTATGTGAAGGGAAATGCTAGTTAATATGATTATTTATAAATGTAATCATGATGTCAATGTTGATAATGATAACATGGGTAGGTAAAGTTGGATTACTTGCACAAGGCATAGATTATATTTAACATTGTGACAAGAAAATGATTAATGGTCCATGTAGATGAGTACGAGTTGCGGGATCGTACATTGCTAGAACAATCATACCACAAGGAATGTTGCATGTGGCAGAATGTAAGTAAAGGATTACATGGAAAATGTATTAGCTTTTAGCTAGTTATGTGACAAATTAATGATAATTCATTGTAATAATTTTATAACAATGGTTAAGGTATGGAATTCCTTATAAGCCATTGAGTGAGGGGTGAAAACTGTCACGAGCGTTTAATAATAATATTAAAAGTTCACTGGTTTTCAACCTACAGGTTTTCCAAGGTATATCAGTGTTCAATCGTGTGATTGCCTTTTGTGTCACTTGATGATGTTGAATCCTTGATGATGATGATTCTTTATTTGATGTGATAATCATAATGTCCTAGTATGTGATTAAATAATATGGTTAAGGAAAATTATGAAATGGATGCAAGGTTCATGAGACAGTTTATGTTATTACACTACCACAGTGGTGGTTAATGGTTATGCAAATGCTTATGCAACTTACTATCTTCTATTGCAATTTACTTCATGTACTAATGAACATTATATCTAATGGTTAATGAGGAATGTGGAGTTGTGAATTAGATAATTACTTGTGGGTATTTTGTATAAAAAATTATAACTCCCTGCTTTTACATGTGAGGTTACTAGGGTACGTTAGAAGTGGTATCAGAGCTAAAGGTTGTAGCACTAGCGCCTTTGGGAATTGGTAAGCAGAAAAGAATTGAGGTATGCTACCAGTGGGAATTAACTCAGGTATGATTTTATCCATTCACTTATTGACTTATGTAGTACACTCTTTTCGGCATGATATGTGTGATTCGTTTTTATAACTGCTTTGCGTAGTAAGTAATAAAGATTGTTGCATAACTATGTTCATGACATTGGATTCCTGATGAGGATAAAAGACAATAAAACTCTTGTCGCACTTAAGAACAATATTGAATGCTCATTACACTTACGAACAATATTGAACACTCGTTGAGGAAAGTGACAACCAACTACCAACTTTTGATTTGCAAATATGGCAATAATAATGATGCATTTATTGAACAAGATTGAAGTTACAATGAATGAAATTTAATGAGTAAATGCATGAATATAAATTATGGGGAATATCCTTGAATAGGATGACAAATTGTTTTTAAAGGACATTAGAAGAACCCCTTTAGATATTGAAAATATGCAATGAGTCAAGTAGTGAGACTTGATTGTAGTAACTAATTGTTTTTTGATTAAGTTTTGCCATGGTTTCATTAAGATGACTGGTAGTTGTGATTGGTTAGTGTTGTATGACTAACTAATAGCACTTATGTGTGTGAATTGAATTTGATTTAAGCTTATCACAATTCGCAAACAAGTGTTATGGTAGTTATTTCTTGTATCGGTCTGTTGATGGCAATACATTGTGGGAAATTGGAAATGTTTAGATTGTTACCTCAACTATCATTGGCATTTACATAGTGATAAATATTTGCATATACTTTTATGCATAATAGTATTGTGCCGCAAACTAAAAATATTTGGGAAGTGAATACTTGTTAATTGATGCATATGTATAACTAACGTTGCTGATGAGATTAAGTAGTGGTAGCTTAATGGCAACAAGAAAAACTCCTCACGTAAAATGTTGCAATGAGAATTGCAATCATAAATGAGAAAGAATAATGCTATATGATATGCATGAATTGTGTTCTTTGGAAAATCTGAATGCACACATGTATGATAGATATGTTTCCCATCAATCTAGATGTTGTGGACCCATGATGAGGGTTAAGTGTGAATGCATGGTGTACATGCATGTTTATTTTGTTGATGATAATGTTCACATGGTTCATTGTGTAAATTACTTTGGGAAAGAGTGATGAAAGAGAAATTTAACATGCCAGACAATTGCAGATAGTTGTGAAAGGCTAGAATGCCTTGGGTTGATGGCAGTTACCTACCCGGAGGGGTTGATGGTACTTGCCTGCCCGGATTTCCTCTCCTTAGAGATAAATGATCTTAGTAAGGGAAAAGAGTTTGCCAAGATGGTGAAGAGGGTAAAAAGTCTGAGGCAACTTTATTGATTTGGAGCCGGTTGGAGGAGGCCCAAAATTCCTCATAGAGGGGATGCTGTCAGAGGAATACGCAGGACACTGCCAAGAGGAATCCTATATTGGACCCTATGTGGTCACTGGAATTCTTGAGCTGGTTGGCCAGTGGAATTTCATGTTAGACTTGGTAAGGTATCTATCAAAGAAACTGTCTGGATGTGAAAACTACTCGATCTAGTTTTGGAAACCAATTCCCATGGGTTGGGAATTCTTTAGCCTATTGTGGTTCGCATAGCTAAATAAATTAACTAATTAGCTATATGTTATGTTAAAAATGAATTTCATATATAGATGTGTACAAATGTCATGCACATTTAACAGGAAATGTGCTTAGTACTTAATAAGGAGTTATTGGAAATTTTAATTCATTTATCGTATTATTAATCTTGTGAACATCTTAGTAGGGGTTAAGACAATTTTTACTTCATGCAGTGATTGACTATTTTGATGATTAGAGAGCTAGGTGCTCTTCTGGTACTTTTAGAAGTACTCTGTGGATGTCTTTAGCGAGATTTAAGTCAGTGTGCATGTGGAGCAATGATGAGCTCTTAAGTACTTGTAAAAGTACTGTGAATTAAATATCATGTAACACTGAACGGTTGATGGATAGTTAAAAGTATTTCATTTGACTCAGAATATTGTGACTAATGCAATTGAATTTGTTTTTCATACATTAAAAGATTACTTACCATGGAGGGTTGATGGGTTGTCCAACCACTATTAAAATGCTTACGTGAAAGTGCTCATGATTTTCAAGAGTAGATAGTAAGTAATGGTAAGTTGATATAGAGTTTGACTTTCGAATTTGAATAAGGGCCAAGTGGTGACATTGAACGTTTGACGGATAGTTAAAAGTATTTCATTTGACTTAGAATATTGTGACTAATGCAATTGAATTTGTTTGTCATACATTACAGGATTACTTACCATGGAGGGTTGATGGGTTGTCCAACCACTATTAAAATGCTTACGTGAAAGTGCTCATGGTTTTCAAGAGTAGATGGTAAGTAATGGTAAGTTGATATAGAGTTTGGTTTTTGAATTTGAATAAGGGCCAAGTGGTGGCAATTAGAACTTGCATATTTTTGCAGTTATGAATGCTTATGACTATTGATCTTTCTTATGATTATATCATTACTATTTTGTTTATTTTCATTTCTTGGAATGAAATCTTTGGTTTTAAAAGAGGAATGATCACATTTTGTGTGGTTTATATGGTTATATCATGAGTAAAATCTAAGGTTCCAACGGGAGTTGAACACCAAGGATGGTGTTCTTGTTAGGGCGGGGGGGAGTATATAATATCCCTAGTGTAAATACTCATGTAAAATCTTAAGTGAAATAAAATATTCATAAATAGTGAAGTTTACCATTAACTGTTTTAGTTAGGGTTCATTTCTTGATAACTACCCTTAACGTTCTTTATTCACCGGAGATCGATTGTTACCGATGAGCAAGGATAGGTTCTCTGCAATGAAGAGACTCACAGTAATCTTTTGGATGTTGCTATTGCAATCTGTATGCATCCATAACATGGTACATATGCCACTTCTTCTCCAAAGATCTACAATGGGAATCGACCGAGGGGTGGATTTGGTTTTCGATGGAGTTCAGGAGATGGCTCCTCGGGGATTTATAGTGAAGACCACTTTGTAGACTAGCTTGCGATAGGCATTGTACTCGAGTAGTTGTGATGAGACTTACGGTTTCATGCCTTGAACTACATCATTAGTGGGAAACTTGTTGTTGCTAATGGTTTATGGATGCCTATTGTTCCAATCGGCCACATTTATGTCAAATGGAAGCGAGCTCATGTTGACTGTGATGGGACCTAGTATAATTGGGGGCTTGTTTTTACCTATTTTCGGAGCTTTTCTGGATGCCTTGATGATCTGAGTACAAGGCTCGAACTTTCTCACACATTATTATTGAAGGAAGTTCTTTCTTCGTGTTGAAGGTGATGGGGGCAAGGAGGCTGCCAGGATAAGATAAGTAACTGCATTCTTTATAGAGAAAGTATTTTAATGCATGCAGTAAAAGATTGAATATTTTATATGTTTTCTTGGTAGAGAAAGTATTTTAATGAATGTAGTAAAATATCAAATATTTTATATGTTTTCTTGGTAAAGAAAATATTTTAATGCATGCAGTAAAAGAATGATTATTTTATGTTTCTTGGTAAATAAAATATGTTACTGCATGCAGTTAAAGATTGAATATTTTATATGTTTTCTTGGTAGAGAAAGTATTTTAATGCATGGAGTAAAAGATTAAATATTTTATATGTTTTCTTGGTAAAGAAAGTATTTTAATGCATCCAGTAAAAGAATGATTATTTTATATGTTTTATTGGTAAAGGAAATATGTTAGTGCATGCAGTTAAAGATTGAATATTTTATATGTTTTCTTGGTAAAAGAAAATTTAATTTTTTATATGTTTTCTTGGTAGATAAAGTATTTTAATGCATGCAGTAAAAGATTGAATATTTTATATGTTTTCTTGGTAAAGAGAGTATTTTAATGCATGCAGTAAAAGAATGATTATTTTTTATGTTCTCTTGGTAAAGGAAATATGTTAGTGCATGCAGTTAAAGATTGGATATTTTATATGTTTTCTTGGTAAAAGAAAATATTTTAATGCATGCAGTAAATGATTGGTTATTTTATAGGTTTTCTTGGTAAAGAAAATATGTTAACCCATGTAGTTAAAGATTGATTATTTTATATCTTTTCTTGGTAAAGAAAATAGGTAGCTCCTCTTAGAAAGAGTACATGTGAGTCTTGTGTGTGAGATGCTTGTCTCTTGTCATTTTCTTGGAATAAAATCCTTGCTAAATATAGCCAAAATATCTTCTTGAGAAAAGATGGTGAGGCATATAAACTTCTTGACGACATAGTGTGAAAAGTGGCAAAGTTTTCTTTGAATTAAAATATGTATTTTTATTTAATAAAAGTTTCTTGAAAAGGGATATATGCTAATTGCATTGTGATTCTTGCTAGTTTCTAAGTTTCGAGTGAAATAATTATGCGTGACATGCATGATAGAAATAGCTAATGATGTGCTTCTAGGCACATAGATATTCATTTATAACTTTCTTAAAGAAAGTGTATGTTTTATGTACACATAAATATAGTTTCTTTTTAGAAAAAGTCTGCATACCTCATGTATGAAAATGATGGCTTTTATGAGATCTCTATTGAAACAAAAATATAGTTTCCTATTCTTAAAAGAGATATGAATAGTGTTCATATTATATCAAGAATCCATACTTGTTTCATGAAAAGATTATGTGCATTGAAGTAAAAGTAATTGTGTTAGGAAAATCGCATGTTGCATGTACATAAGGGTAGCTACTATGACTTTGGAAATATGATTTTGTGTGTACATAGAGAAAGGGATTATGTCAACTTTCTTGAAAATAATAATCTCTTGAAAATATTGTCTTGTTAGATGAGTTGTGTGGATTTCTTGATTTTTATGCATAAAAGGGCAAGTTAACCTTGTTATTGTATCTTTATTTTTATGAATAAAGATGGATATCTATATTCATTTCTTGAAAGGGAAGAATGAGAAACCTTCATGTAAGAAGATTGTAACAGATGCTTTAGTTAGTCCCTTCAAAGGAATGCCTTAGCGTTTTTTCCTCTAAGAATATGTGCTTATGCGAAGGGAAATGCTAGTTAATATGATTATTTATAAATGTAATCATGATGTCAATGTTGATAATGATAACATGGGTAGGTAAAGTTCGATTACTTGTGCAAGGCATAGATTATATTTAACATTGTGACAGGAAAAGGATTAATGGTCCATGCAGATGAGTACGAGTTGCGGGATCTTACATTTCTAGAACAATGATGCCACAAGGAATGTTGCATATGGCTATGTAAGTAAAGGGTTACATGGAAAATGTATTAGCTTTTGGCTAGTTATGTGACAATTTAATGATAATTCATTGTAATAATTTTGTAACAATGGTTAAGATATGGAATCCCTTATAAGCCATTGAGTGAGGGGTGAAAACCGTCACAAGCATTTAATAATAAAATTAAACATTCGCTGGTTTTCAACCTACGGGTTTTCCAAGATATATGAGTGTTCAATGGTGTGATTGCCTTTTGTGTCAGTTGATAATGTTGAATCCTTGATGATGATGATTATTTATTTGATGTAATAATCATAATGTCCTAGTATGTGATTAAATAATATGGTTAAGAAAAATCATGAAATGGATGCAAGGTTCATGAGACAGTTTATGTTATTGCACTACCACAATGGTGGTTAATGGTTATGCAACTTACTGTCTTCTATTGCAATTTACTTCATGTACTAATGAACATTATATCTAATTGTTAATGAAGAATGTGGAGTTGTGAATTGGATAATTACTTGTGGGTAATTTGTATAAAAAATTGTAACTCCCTGCTTTTACATGTGAGGTTAGTGGGGTATGTTACAACTATGGGCCAAATTAATAGCTTGCGAAAAAACATATTAACCCTAATATTAATATTAATAAAATAAAGATGCCACATGCTATTGAGAACCAATGGTATTGACCCATGGCATTCACTTGGAATGTAGCCTATTTAAAAAGGGTAATTAAACCAACATAGATTTATCTTTATTATGGATCTACTCTTTACCTTTTCACTGATTTAGGACCTTGGTCTATGGATGGCAACTGGACTATATACACTGTACTATAGGGGATAGTAATTTAATGAAATTGATGGAAATCGAAAATATTTCATTTATACATATTTTCCAAGTCACCACAATGCTTCAATCATGGTATGTGTGGGTGGACTTTGTAAATTTACAACAATGTAAACCAAAATAAAATTACTTTTATATCATAATATTTTCATATCACAATTTAAATGAATTAATATTTTCGTCTTAAATAAAAAAAAAAAAAAATTAGATTTAAATAATAAAAGTAGGTTTTATAAAAAATAGACAATGATTAGATGTTTGTTAAGATATTATTTTTGATATAAAATTGATTCAATTCGACGGATGATATTGACAGATAAAATCTATTAATCATTAAGGGACGCACATTACCGAAAATTTATAGGGATATGAGACAAACCCGAAGTTAGAGATGTGGCCGCTCGTGACCCAAATTAATATTAAAAAAATTAACATGTTAATTCTGATGTGTACATCACGATATTTAAAACTATGTAGAGCGATTTTACATACGATTCCACTCTGAAATGCTTTCACACTATCTTTATCTTTTAAGTAGGCGAGGTGAGCTGTGCGATTAAGGATCGATCCAGTGCAGCCTTATGCTCAGAAAGCCCCTGAATTCGACCCTCGGACTTAATGCAACCAAACACTAGGCAACGCATCTACAACCGGACTACCATGCGCAGAAGCATATTCTATAAATCATATTCCTGCTCTTCATTACTCTGCAAATATTTATTATATCACTATAACGAAATTTACAATAAAATGCCCCGAATTTTGGCTCAAGGCGGGAGGTAAAAGCTATGGTATACAGATTTTTATAAATAAAATAAATTTTTTTATTGGAATTCACTAAAATTTAATTATACAATTTCAAGATATTTTTTTGTTTAGAATATATTTTTGAATTCATAAATGGATTCAAGACTTTTAATATGCACATTAAACAATTTAAATTCAAGTTTTTAAGGAGATTTTGATTAAAATTAAAAAATTTTAACTAGATTTTGATTAAAATTAACTAGAAAAATATAGTGAAAAAATGTCATTTTGTCTATAAGTTAGGCTATGTTGTAGAAAACCTATCATAACTTAGTTGTCAAACCAACACTTGACAACCATCTCTGGGTGCTAAACATTAATACACTGACTCATCACCATTAATCAAGGAAAACCATACCACTTGAAATAACGATTGTTGCTAGTCTTTAATAGACAGACTTTTGCTCTTGCCAAATAATTCTCGGTCTTAGGTCCTTAACATATTCCCTACATCCTAAAGAGACACACTCTTAACAAACAAAAACAAGGTTAGAACAAAATATAACTTTTATTTATTCAATATAAACTATAATCTTTATTTTATTTTAATTAATTTAAAACAATAATAAAATAATTTTTAAATATTTATTTTCATTAATTTTAAAAACCATAGAAAAATATTCCATCATTTTTCATTTTCCTTCGTAATCATAACACGAAATGAAACGCCACATGAGATTTAATATAAACTATCCGTTATAAGATTTTAAATAATAAATATTTCACATTCAGGGATATACACTAATCATATTTTCGTATAATTAATATTTAGTGATATAAAAGCTATATATAATTCATTTCATTTTGTTGTTCTTATAGTTGATTTTCATGGTGTAATATAATAGGAAGAAGCTGTTGCGTTGAGTTTGCGTTTTGCCTCCCCATTAAAGCCAAGTCTGTCGCCAAATTGACCTTCCGCTCGAGACTTTCACTTGTGAAACTCCGTAGTTATGAGAAAAGTTAGATGGATAAGGATAGTCCTCACTAAAGTTAGAAAAGTAAATTACTAGCATTTGCATCTAATGTTGCAAAGGAAACACCGTAAGGCATAGTGTGTGGAAGAATATTGAAATGTGAATGGTCTTTTATGGGCTTTTTTGAAAGCAAGCGTCGATGTATTTGAGTTTTAATTTGAGGAAGCCATGTCGAAAAGCATATTTGGGGGTTAAAGTGGCTACGAAATAGAATGCAAGTAGTATTAAATGTCCATTGAACTTGTTTAGACACCTTCATATCTAGATTGAAATTGCGTAGTTGAAGGTGAAGGTAAAGGAATGAATTCACGTGAAACGCGAACAAGAACTGGGTATCCATATCGATTTGGATAGGGTTATTTAAGTAATCATTAATCAAACAAGAAATCTAATTAATATGAAGACATATTGAAAACATGTATTATATTCATTGAAATAAATTGATTTTGTTAACAAAATATGTTAAAACCCATTGATAATGAATGGGTTGTGAAGACATAAACTATCAAAATGGTATTTCATCTTGAAACATCCTTTTTCAAGTTTCAAATGGAAAATACAAATAGTAAATATAATATTCTAAAGAACTTTGTGCTTGTCATTCCATATTTGACATTGTATCAAAACTTGTTGGAGGCATCGAAGACCTGAAGAAGAAGTAATGAACCTACGAAATGTATATTTTGTTAGAAGTTGTAATATGTAAATCGGTTGTGGAAATTTATTAGTAATACTTTTCAAGTGAGTTGTGTTAAAATGAATTTGGAATGAATGGAAATGAAGTTACCTTTGCCATGGGGATTTATATTTTGTTAGTGGAAGATGCATGGTGAATGATGGCATACTGAACACCATTGGAGATTTATGCGTAGTTGGAGACGCATATTTCTTGCTTGCTATTCTGCTCGAATAAAGAACATGAGGTTTTTACCAAAATCTAATAAAAAACAATGTGTTTTCAAGATTTTGTTTCTATGATTGAAAATGTCATACCTGAGCTCATTAGGGTCAAAATCAAATCAATCAAAAGCCTAGAGTTCTTAGGATTCCATATCTAACAACATAATTAAGTTCATTGAGATAAAATCAAAATTTAACCAAAAGCATGGGGATTTTAAGATTTCATTTCTGTGGTGTTCCACACCTTTTATCTATTGGAATTTTTAAAAACTTTTGCTTCCAGGATAGGCAGAGTGGTAGACAGAATGGGCACCTTGCTCAAAACTGGGGGCAAAGTGGGAACCCAAAATAAAGAACAGGAGAATCCCCAATATATCCCCCACAAACCCATTACCCTGAAACTTAAAACAGAGAATTGGGACGTATTTGGAAAAGGAATTCTTTCTTTCTATGATGCTGACGTAGAAGGGAGTAGATGTGCATGTCGTGTGTCCGCATTGAAATCAAAAGCATCAGGGTCTTAGATTTCATTTCTCTGATTTAAAGCACCATAAATAAGCTCATTAAGATCATAACAAAATTTTCATCAAAGACATGAGGTTCTTGATGGTCCGTTTCTGTGACTGACAATGCCATAATGAAGCTCACTAAGATAAAAATCAAACTCGGGTGTTCTTGAGATTTGGTTTCTGTGATTAAAAACACCATAATTAAACTCATTAAGATCAAGATTAAAATTCAGATTCTTGAAATTTAGTTTCTATGCCTGTAATCGCCATAACTAATCTCATTAAGATAAAAAATTAGAGTTTAATAAAAAACATGGGATTCTTAAAGTTTCATTCCTGTGATTGAAAACGCCATAATGAAGCTCATTAAGATCAAAATATAAACTGAAACAACAGCAGGCATTTGATTCCGTTTCTGTGGTTGGAAATGCCATAATTAAGCTCATTGGAATGAAAATCAAAGCTTGATCAAAAGCATGGGGTTCTTAAACTTAGTTTATAGACACTCTTGTGCAAAAGAGGAGGGAAATCCAAGTTTTGGAAGCTGAATGCTCCACGTTAGTTATATAGATTGTGACCTCAACAAGTGATTGAAGAGATGGACTTTGATTATCAGGAATCTCACCCTACTAATACGGGTCAAGATGAAGCTCTTAGCAAGCATGTTTTTCATTAGTATTTCATATTATGTAAAACAATGTCAATTTTAGGTGTCTTTTACAGGGTTCATCCTAGCAAAAACTTTTTTAAATACTCTGTGAAATGATGATTTGGATCTTCTATACCCAACACATACAGCTAGATAGATATGGTGGTTTTTGTTAACACCATCTTTTTTTTGTATTGCGCTAAGCTGCCCAGCTCAGCTATGGCTTTTTTCTAATACAAATATTACCCATTTCTGTTTTATGTCTCCGTGTGTAACATTCCTATCATTGAAACTGCCTTAAGGTCAGAGCTATAATTGAAACAAACTTGGAATTGTGATTGAAACAAAACAAAAAGCTTGTTCTCTGAGAATCAAATATTGTGTTTAATAAAACATATTTAAATATGGCTTTTCACCAAAAATTACTCAAAAGCATCAAGATTTTGAGTTTTCTTCTCTATGATTGAAAGAAAGGATGCAGCTCATTATGATCTAAGTGTCCTAAGGTAATTGAAATAAACCTCAAATTGCAGTTATATCAAAATGCCTATTCTCCCAAATTAAAAAATCAAAATGCAATAAAGAACATGAGGTTTTTATCAAAATCTAATAAAAAGCAAAGCGTTTTCAAGATTTTGTTTCGATGATTGAAAATGTCATACCTGAGCTCATTAGGGTCAAAATCAAATCAATCAAAAGCCTAGAGTTCCTATGATCCCATATCTGACAACATAATAAAGTTCATTGAGATAAAATCAAAATTTAACCAAAAGCATGGGGATTATAAGATTTCATTTCTGTGGTGTTCCGCACCTTCTATCTATTTGATTTTTTAGAAACTTTTTGCCTCCAGGATAGGCCAAGTGGTAGACAGAATGGGCACTTTGCTAAGAACTAGGGGCAGAGTGGGATCTCGAAATAGAGAACAGGAGAATCCCCAATGTATCCCCCATAGAACCATTCCCCTGAAACTTAAAACGGAGAATTGGGACGTATTTGGAAAATGAATGCTTTCTTTCTATGATGCTAATGCAGAAGGGAGTAGATGTGCATGTCATGTGATTGAAAATGCCATAATGAATCTCATTAAGATCAAAATCAAAACTGAAGCAACAACGGGCGTTTGATTCTGTTTCTGTGGTTGGAAATGCCATAATTAAGCTTATTGGAATGAAAATCGAAGCTTGATGAAAAGCGTGGGGTTCTTAAGGTTTCGTTTCTGTGCTTGAAAATGCCATAATTAACCTTGTTACAAACAAAATCAAAATTTCATAGAAAAAGATTTTGTTTCTGTGATTAAAAACGCCATAATTAAGATCAATAAGATCAAAATCAAAATTTAATCAAAAGTGGAGGAATCTCACCCCACTAATACCGATCAAGATGAAGCTCTCAGCAAGCATGTTTTTCATTACTATTTCATATTATGTGAAACAATGTCAATTTTAGGTGTCTTTTATAGAGTTCATCCTAGCAAAAACTTTTTTAAATACTCTGTGAAATGATGATTTGGATATTCTATACAGCTAGATAGATATGGTGGTTTTTGTTGACAACATCTTTTTTTTGTATTGCGCTAAGCTGTGGCTTTTTGCTAATACAAATATTACCCATTTCTGTGTTATATCTCCATGTGTCACATTCCTGTCATTGAAACTGCATGAAGGTCAGAGCTATAATTGAAACAAACTTGGAATTGTGATTGAAACAAAACAAAAAGCCTATTCTCCCATAATCAAATATTGTGTTTAAGAAAAATATTTAAATATGGATTTTCACCAAAAATTACTCAAAAGCATCAGGATTTTGAGTTTTCTTCTTTGTGATTGAAATAAACCATGCAGCTCATTATGATCAAAGTATCCTAAGGTAATTGAAATAAACCTTAGATTGCAATTTTATCAAAATTCCTATTCTCCCAGATTAAAAAATCAAAATGCAATAAAGAACATGAGGTTTTTATCAAAATCTAATAAAAGACAATGTGTTTTCAAGATTCTGTTTCTATGATTGAAAATGTCATACGTGAGCTCATTAGGGTCAAAATAAAATCAATCAAAAGCCTAGAGTTCCTAGGATTCCACATTTGACAACATTTTAAGTTCATGAGATAAAATCAAAATTTAACCACAACAATGGGGATTTTAAGATTTCATTTCTGTGGTGTTCCGCACCTTCTATCTATTGGAAATTTTAAAAACTGTTGCCACCAGGATAGGCCAAGTGGTAGACAGAATGGGCACCTTGCTCAAACCTGGGGGAAGAATGGGAACCCAAAATAAAGAACAGGAAAATCCCCAATGTGTCCCCCACAGACCCATTCCCCTTAAACATAAAACAGAGAATTGGGACGTATTTGGAAAAGGAATGCTTTCCTTCTATGATGTTGATGCAGAAGGGAGTAGATGTGCATGTCATGTGTCTGCATGGAAATCAAAAGCTTCAGGTTCTTAGATTTCGTTTCTCTAATTTAAAACACCATAAACAAGCTCATTAAGATCATAACAAAAATTTCATCAAAGACATGAGGTTCTTGATGTTCCGTTTCTATGACTGACAATGCCATAATGAAGCTCACTAAGATAAAAATCAAACTCGAGTGTTCTTGAGATTTGGTTTCTGTGATCAAAAACACCATAATTAAACTCACTAAGATCAAGATTAAAATTCAGATTCTTGAAATTTAGTTTCTATGCCTGTAATAGCCATAACTAATGTCAATAAGATAAAAAATTAGAGTTTAATAAAAAACATGGGATTCTTAAAGTTTCATTCCTGTGATTGAAAATGCCATAAAGAAGCTCATTAAGATCAAACCAAAACTGAAACAACAGAAGGCATTTGATTTTGTTTATGTGGTTGGAAATGCCATAATTAAGCTCATTGAAATGAAAATAAAAGCTTCATCAAAAACCAAATTGGCATCCATAATATATTACCTCTTTCAAAAGATTCTCAGCTAAATTTTTTTATATTTTTTCATGAGGAAGTTGCATTATGCATTTCTTGTTATGGGCATGTACAATCCAGGAAGCAACAAAACAATGTAGAAAAATGAATCATACTAATAAACAATGCAACCTTACTTCAACCTGGGATAAGTGATTAGACCAGAAGCGGATCGACATGCCATAGCTTAGAACTCAAGTCATTCAAGAAATAGACAGAACTCGTAAACTCGGAATATGATTAGAATGAAATGACATGCTAGGCTTGCGCTGAAGATCATGAGGAAATGGAGATTCTCCACTCAAAATATGTAGTACCTGCATCATTGTCGATCTAGCTCTAGGATCGGGATGTGAACAGAGAAATCCAACCAGCAACATTCTTCTCATTTCGTTCTCATCAAAATCAATTGACTGAACTCTAAAAGATTATCAATCACATTCAAGTATAGTCCTTGATGCTCATGGACAAACTGGAAACCTGGCTCTGATCACAATCAGATACAAGCTCTTGAAGACTCAGAAGAAGGTTAGAATGAAATAACTTGTTAGGCTTGCCCCAAGGAACATGAGGAACTAGAGCTTCTCCACTCAAAATCTGCAATACCTACATCATTTTTGGCCTAATCGCCTGATGATATTCTGTGCAAATATATCATTTGGAGAATTCAACTTCCCAGGAGGAGGATTTTCTTCCAAGATTTCATAAATAGATTTCAATCATTGCCATCTTCTTTGCAAATCCCATATCTGCCAAAATGCTGGATATGACTAAGTACAGGATCTAGATTGAATATGAGGGGTAGATTGTGATAAAAAAACTGCAATTGGAGCAAACGTGTCAATAAAAGTAGAGAATCAAGGCATCTGCTATATTAGAAATTCAAAAACAAGTAAACGGATTTTTAATTTTTGTGATGAAGCAACTAAAAGTAACCACAGCAGTTGGAGGAACGATATTTCTCTAGAATTAAAACGAGGTGTTGCTAAATTATTGACAATGATTGTAGACATCAGAATAGCTTTGGAATTGGGTAGTCACAAGCCTTGATATATGATTATATCACTTGGAACATATGGGACCAAAAGATATGGATTTGCAAAATGGAGCCTTGTGTTTCATTAAAAAAAAGTAAATGCTTTGTAATCTAACGTGGTCCAGGACATACAATAAAATAGTGGACTTGCTTGCAAAATTAAGTAGTTATCTTGGAGCTAGGGATCTGGATGGTGACTTCCAGATCCAGTACATTGGCATATAACTTTCAGGATCGAAGGCACTTAGAAGGTCTTCAAAAATTGTGCCTTGTGTGTCTCTGCTGCATTTACAACTTACAATTTATGGTTCTCTTCTGTATCTTCTTTGGAGACGGGAAGCAATCTTATGCCTAACCCCCTCTTTCTTGAATGAGCAGTTTCTTCAGGAACACGTTTCTTTTCACTCTTCCAAATATAGTGAATCATGAAGGATAGTAAAAATGTAAACAGTCAATATATTAAATTTGAAAAAGCTAACACCAACTTTTAAATCAAAGGGAATCCAAATGAAATTAACCACTAGTAAAAGCAAAAACAATAAACATTTATAAAGTACATGACTCACTCTAATTTCAGCTCTCAGGGATCTGTTACGGGAATATTCATCTGCATGCTTAAGATCAAACGAACGCTGTAGGCATACTAGGAAAGGCTTAGCCTCTTTTCCTTTTTGTAGATCTTCTCCTTCATGTTCTAAATGATAAAAGGGATCTGCCAGCTTCCCCCTCTCTACAAAGAATACCTTTCTACAAGCTGATAAATATTATATTTAACTAGTACAAGCAAAAGACAAGACATGATAATGAAAGGGAAAGCAAATTTGCACGCTGAAATAAAAGAGCAATTTTGACGAAAAACTAGACCTTCATCTGCAGGAAGGGCAAGAGTCTCTGCATCTTCTGCATCAAACTCCTCATTTTTACGTTATGCTCCACTAATTATAACATATTCACAGTTCTTTGGATCAGTGTGGATTACTATCTCCTGTTTGCAACACGCTGCCTTCATAGTGAAACTCCATATCTGTAAAGAAACAAGAAAACCACAACATTTAGGATTATGGTAATAAGTAATCTCTTGCCATCCCCTTTCTTCAATTTCTTTGAAATTTTCTTCTTCCTCTCACACCTGCATCTTTCTTGCCATTTCCCACTCTCATTACTCTTGAGACTTTGATCTCATAGCACTTACCCAAATAGTCTTAATTATTGCATTTAGTATGAAGTAAAGTAAAAAAAATTCCACTTTGATAACGCATACCTTTGTAGATTAATAATTTCCAACTTGCTTTTTTTCAGCATTGAATCGAACACCCTTTGCAATCATAGATTGGCAACCACCACACCAGATATTGAAAGGCATTTCGAATCTGTATATTTAAGACAAAAAATTCAGAAAGCATTAACAAATTAGATCAATTGACAACACTTTTCATATATAAAAGCATTAGTGCAAAATTCAACCAATGATTTGTATAATTCAACTAAGGGCTAATTCTCGTCTATACAAAGATACATCATACAACATAAAACAATAATCTCATAGAGTTCAGCATATCATATGTGTATAATACTTGACAACATTAACACCAACACCAAAATTATTAGTAATTACTGATCATTATCATTTGAACAATTCATGTCATCTATCATCAGAATCAAAATACAACTATGTCCACTAAATTACATCCAATCAAAGGTTATATTTGTTCCACGCAATCACATAGAGAGTTGAAAAGAACAAAAAATTCTTGTTGGGTATATACAATAAGCAATACAGAAAGTTTATGAAAGAATGTATATGAATGTACTGGCAACAAGTTCGAATGATCAAATATCAAGGGATTCTGTGAATAGAGGAGAAATCCAAAAGAGTCTACACAATTAAAGCAGACAATGAACCCATCTCAATTTCACATCTACCAGATTTCTATTAGTTGAAACAACTCTTCATAGAACATGAAATGAAATCATAAACATATTTGATGTATACAAGAGATAAATTAGAGCAAACAGGAAGCTATAAGCCTCTTCGCATAGCTCATTAGAATCCAAATAAACCATCTACCTTATTATTAGAATGCCCTGATCTATCTTTCTTGCTCTCTCCCGCAAAGCATGTTGTCCATGAAACTTGTTCACTGAGCCCTGGTGATTAAGAAATTCATAATGATTTAATAAATTCAACTGAATGGTAGAATTGTTATAAGAATATTAAAATTACAGAGAAAATTCTACAAAAAATGGGTATAAATGCAGCTCTTGTATGAAATTACAGAAGACTTTCAGGGAAAAATAACAATAGAAATAACAATAAATATTCCAGTACCTGCTGTGGAGTCCATTCTGGGGGATAGTAAAAGCTGTCTGCTCTGGCAGCAGCAAGTGACGACTGCAGAAAAAAAGCCAAACAAAATAATTATGTCTAGAAATCACGACCCGGAAGAACTAAACAGTTTCCAACAAACAGTACAATATTTTTATCTCTAGCACTAGCAAAAACTGCTCCAACCTGCCAAGAATTGAAGTAATTTCTTCTAAATTGTTTACGGCTATTTCACTTCAAATGCCTAACTACGCATAGTAAATTTGCACAAAATCTGGGACCTGTACAAAGTTAAAACATACTTGGGGCTGATATTGGCACCTCGGACAGACTATAAAACACTAACCCTTTACAAATCTGGTTCCTCTACAATGGCTAGGCTAGGGTTGCATTACAATTGAGAAACTCATACATTTTGATCTTTTGATTTTGATTTTGTGCTGCAAAGATCAGGGCTCAAAAATAACTCTCTGAATATTAGGCACCGGCGTTCTGAGCATGCCTTGTGAGGTTTGCAATGGCCACCCACTGTGGTTCATAATTACGAGGTTTTGTTGGACTTGGGTCAAGTTTGGCTGGACCTGAACCTTTGGACCAGCTCAACCGGTATGGACCAAATTCTTTCCTAAAAGTAACGCAAGAAAGGAAAAAACCTGAAAAAGGTCAAGAAAGAACTTTAGAGCCTTCTAGGGTCACTTCATGGCATGAACTTTGAAGCAGTTTTAACCTTACAGATGTTTAAATTTTCATTTTAAGTGTGGGCTCTAAGCTATGGATAGCGTAATTTTGTTATTGATACTTATCCATGTCTCCTTTTTGAATTACCATTTTGTTTATGTGTATGTATTTTCTGCGACTATTGAATTTCTAAACAAGAGAAAACTGCAAGAGGCTAGTCGCTGCCTTTTTTTTTAAAGCAAATTGTAGTGAGAAATGGGTTCTACGGAGTCGAAGAAAACTGTTTCAACTTACAAGTGGAGAACAGAGAAGTCCAACCAGCCGGCATTCTTCTCATTTAGTTCTCATCAAAATGAATTGACTGAACTCTAAAAGATTATCAATCACATTCAAGTATAGTCCTTGATGCTCATGGACAAACTGGAAACCTGGCTCTGATCACAATCAAAGACAACCTCTTGAAGACTCAGAAGAAGGTTAGAATGAAATGACTTGTTAGGCTTGCCCGGAGGAACATGAGGAACTGGAGCTTCTCCACTCAAAATCTGCAATACCTACATCATTGTTGGCCTAATCACCTGATGATATTCTGTGCAAATATATCATTTGGAGAATTCAACTTGCGAGGAGTAGGATTTTCTTCCAAGATCTCATAAATAGATTTCAATCATTGCCATCTTCTTTCCAAATCCCATATCGGCCAAAATGCTGGATGTGACTAAGTACAGGATCTGGATTGAATATGAGGGGTAGATTGTGATAAAGAAAACTGCAACTGGAGCAAACGTGTAAATAAAAGTAGAGAATCAAGGCATCTGCTATATTAGAAATTCAAAAACAAGTAAACGGATTTTTAAATTTTGTGATGAAGCAGCTAAAAAAAACCACAGCAGTTGGGGGAACGATATTTCTCTAGAATTAAAACCAGGTGTTGCTAAATTTATTGACAATGATTGTAGTCATCAGAATAGCTTTGGAATTGGGTAGTCACGAGCCTTGATATATGATTATATCACTTGGAACATATGGGACCAAAAGATACGGATTTGCAAAATGGAGCCTAGGATTTCATTAAAAAAAATTAAATGCCTTGTACTCTAACGTGGTCCAGGACAGACAATAAAATAGTGGACTTGCTTGCAAAATCTGGGACCTGTACAAAGTTAAAACATAGCTGGGGCTGATATTGGCACCTGGGAAACCGTGTCTGAAACCTTATGACAGACTATAAAACACTAACCCTTTACAAATCTGGTTCCTCTACAATGGCTAGGCTAGGGTTGCATTACATTTGAGAAACCCATACATTTTGAGCTTTTGATTTTGATTTTGAGCTGCAAAGATCAGGGTTCAAAAATAACTCTCTGAATATTAGGCACCGGCGTTCTGAGTATGCCTTGTGAGGTTTGCAATGGCCACCCACTGTGGTTCATAATTACGAGGTTTTGTTGGACTTGGCTCAAGTTTGGCTGGACCTGAACCTTTAGACCAGCTCAATCGGTATGGACCAAATTCTTTCCTAAAAGTAACGCAAGAAAGGAAAAAACCTGAAAAAGGTCAAGAAAGAACTTTAGAGCCTTCTAGGGTCGTCACTTCATGGCATGAACTTTGAAGCAGGTTTAACCTTACATATGTTTAAATTTTCATTTTAAGTGTGCGCTCTAAGCTATGGATAACGTAATTTTGTTATTGATACTTATCCATGTCTCCTTTTTGAATTACCATTTTGTTTATGTGTATGTATTTTCTGCGACTATTGAATTTCTAAACAAGAGAAAACTGCAAGAGGCTAGTCGCTGCCTTTGTTTTTAAAGCAAATTGTAGTGAGCAATGGGTTCTACGGAGTCGAAGAAAACTGTTTCAACTTACAAGTGGAGAACAGAGAAGTCCAACCGGCGGCATTCTTTTCATTTCGTTCTCATCAAAATGAATTCACTGAACTCTAAAAGATTATCAATCACATTCAAGTATAGTCCTTGATGCTCATGGACAAACTGGAAACCTGGCTCTGATCACAGTCAGAGACAACCACTTGAAGACTCACAAGAAGGTTAGAATGAAATGACTTGTTAGGCTTGCCCAGAGGAACATGAGGAACTGGAGCTTCTCCACTCAAAATCTGCAATACCTACATCATTGTCGGCCTAATCACCTGATGATATTCTGTGCAAATATATCACTTGCAGAATTCAACTTGCCAGGAGTAGGATTTTCTTCCAAGATCTCATAAATAAATTTCAATCATTTCCATCTTCTTTGCAAATCCCATATCAGCCAAAATGCTGGATGTGACTAAGTACAGGATCTGGATTGAATATGAGGGGTAGATTGTGATAAAATAGCTACAACTGGAGCAAATGTGTCAATAAAAGTAGAGAATCAAGGCATCTGCTATATTAGAAATTCAAAAACAAGTAAACGGATTTTTAAATTTGTGATTGAAGCAGCTAAAAGAAAGCCATATTCACAACAAAAAAAACAGAGAAGCCCCCTGCACTTTTTTCACCATTCTTAGCTCGGCCCTGCAAAAGCAGATTCCACTTGGTTCTTAAATCCCCTTGCCTCACCTCATTATTTATTTCTTCTCTACCGTCAGTCCCCAACAGGCTGTAATTATGTGTCTTCAACCCAACATGACCTGAACTCAAGTGGGCGCACAGATGTCAAGTAGAAAGTGAAACGTTTTTT